>JASVEL010009290.1:0-105582 GCA_032618575.1 Nicotiana noctiflora | reverse complement strand
GCTGTGATAGAAGTTACTACCAACCTCCTGAGTTCCATGAACGAGGCCGGTGGTAGTGCTGCCATCAACGCTACCCCTGATATCACACCCGAGGCGGAAGCCTCACCTTCCCCCTTCGGGAATCTTGCAACCCTGCAGGAGAAAGACACCTCCACTTCAAGAGAAGCACCCCCAGCGGTCAGGAAACTACTGGAGGAATGGTTAACCAGCACACTGAGCGGCTTAGTGGAAAAGGCACCACTAGTTTATCAAAATGCAGCACCAACAAAAAGCAACACCACCGCGGAAGACGAACAAGAAGGAACACGAACCAACGGCCAACTCATCGAGACACAAACACACGATGACACATTAGCCTCCATCATAAGGAAAATGGAAGAAATGAAAGCGAAATCAGGCCCTCCGCGACCAGATGAAGGAGCACCAAGATAGGGGTGATAAGATCCCCGGAGCACCTAAAATGCTACCCAAACGGGATGTAGGAAGGTTTGTGGAACAACTCTACTTTAAAGAAGCAGCACCCTACACCATTCAAAGACCTTCAAGATGCCCCCCTACCTGAAGGTGTACGACGGAACCACCGATCCTGAGGATCACCTCATCCACTACGTCACCACCGTAAAAGGTAATGACTTGTCTAGAACATAGGTACCATCAGTGCTGCTGAAAAAGTTTGGCAAAACGCTGACCGGGGGAGCATTGACCTGGTACTCCCAACTATATGCCAAAGCAATCTCAACCTTCGAGGAAATGGCAGACAAGTTCGTCACAGCACATGCTGGCGATAAGAAAGCGGAAGCAAGGGTGAACGACATCTTTGCTGTCAGACAAACCACATGCGAGGGCCTCAGGGACTTCCTTGCCAGGTTCAACAGGGTAAGAATGAGCCCTCCAAATATGTGAGAAGGAATGGCGGTAGCGGCCTTCCAGAACGGACTCAGCAGGGACGGCTCTAGAGCTACAAAAAAGCTGCTAAGCCGGCTCATGAAGTACCCTCCCACGACCTGGGACGAGATCCATAACGCCTACTGCGCCGAGGTACGGGCAGACGAGGAGGATCTCAACGGACCAACCCGACGGCTAGCAACCGTACACCCGGATACAAGAAGAGATCGACGGCACGAGGGGCGCCGGGAACTTCCCCCTCGTCCCAGCAAGGAACGACACCAACCCTATAAGAGGTCCTCACTTCCTCCCCCTCGCCACACGGACGCCGTGAAACGCCATCTTGCCCCACTCAGAAACGAACGAGGTACGCCCCCTTTACTTTCTTCGCATAACTTCTGTGTTTCCCCTTCAGAAGTAGTGTACGCACTGGATAAGCTTGGCACCAAGGTGCAGTGGCCCCAAAATATGAAATCGGACCCGGCCACAAGAAAGTCAAACGCCCTGTACGAGTTCCACCAGGAACGAGGGCACCGGACCGAAGACTGCATCGGTCTGCGACAAGAAGTCGTCAGAATGCTCAACCAAGGTTACCTAAAGGAGCTGCTCAGCGACAAAGGGAAAGCCAATTTTGCACGCGGACGAGAGCACTCCCGGGGACCTCCAAAGCTGCCCTCTCCGACACGTACGGTAAACATGATCTTAGGAGAAGGGAACGACACCATTAACCACGTGAAATTCGCTAGCACACACAGACTGAAGAGGACCATCTCCCACGAACGGTACGATGACCTCGAAGGAAGTATCACCTTCGATAAGTCTGACGCCGATGGTTTGTGTTTCCATCATTATGATGCTTTAGTTATTACTCTACGTATCATTGATACTGATGTTAGGAGAGTCATGATCGATGACGGAAGCGGCGCCTGCATCATCCATCCGAGAGTCCTCTCACAGATGGGACCCGAGGACAAGATAAGCCCTCGATGCATAACTCTAACTTGTTTTAACAATGCAGTAGAGCGCACATCATGAGAAGTGACCCTGCCCGTCCTCGCGGGAGGTGTCACCTTAGAAACTACCTTCCATGTGATGAACCAAGAGATAGACTACAACGCCATCATTGGACGTCCATGGATACACGCCATGCGAGCGGTCCCCTCGAGCTTATACCAAGTGATCAAATTCCCTACCCCATGGGGAATATTCAGCATTAAAGAGGAGCCGCGCACATGGTAGGAATTTTATAAAATAACTCAAGACTGCACCCACACCAAGCAATTGAACGGGGCGAGCGCAGAAGTATAACAATCAGCCATGTCAGGGACCCAAGCGGACCAGACGGCCGACGCTATAAGAGACCCAGACGTCGTAGAAGCCTGCAATGCTACGGTTGAGGATCTCGACCCGGTTCAACTAGATCAGGATGACCCCGAGAAAAAGGCATACATCGGTCACGGACTCGCCAATCCGGATAAGTACCATGAATTCTTAACTAAACATGCAGACATGTTCGCTTTTTCCCATGCAGACATGCCAGGGATCTTGCCGGATATCGCCACCTACCAGCTCAATATGGATCCATTACGTCCACCGGTAAAACAAGTCACGAGAAAGTTCAAAGCCGCTATTAATGAGGCGGTCCGCGATGAAGTAGACAAGTTGCTAGCCAACGGCTCCGTCAGGGAGTCAAAATACCCGTAATGTCGCTAACGTGGTGATGGTAAAAAAGAAGAGTAGGAAGTGGAGGATGTGTGTAGATTTCACCGACCTAAACAAGGCCTGCCCCAAGGATTACCACCCCGTTATGTTGTAATTGCATGTTTTATGCTTTTATATCAGTATTAGAGTCTATCTGGTGAGTTAGGAGTGATTTGGATTGAAAATGAGGCATATAGCCTTTTAGAAGGAAACTTGAATAAGGAAAGTCAACCCGGAGTTGACTATTTGGTTAGAGGGCTCGGAATCGAATTTTGATGATTTGGTTAGTTCCGGGAGGTGATTTGTGACTTAGGGGAGCGATCGGAATTGAATTTGGAGGCCCGGTGTAGAAATAAGCTTGAATTGGCTAAGGTTGAATTTTGGCGAAATCCGAACGGTAGGTGAGATTTTGATCCGGGGGTCCGAATGGAATTCCGACAGTTGCAGTAGCTTCGTTAGGTGATTTTGGATGTGCCTGTAAAATTTCAGGTCATTCGGAGGTCGTTTGACTGGGTTTTTGATTGATTGTGTAATTCAGAATGTTTTAAGGAATTTAGGCTTGAATTCGATGCGAATTATGAGTTTTGATGTTGTTAGACGTGTTTTGAGGATTGGAGCAAGTTCGAATAAGGTATTAAGATGTGTTGGTGTGTTTGGATGAGGTCCGGGGGCCTCGGGGTGTTTTCGGATGGTTAAACGGAAGAAAATCATGGAAATTGCAGGTTGAAGAGTCTGGTTCTGTCATTTTCGCTCCTGCGGAAATGGGGGCGCAGGAGCGAGCCCGCAGGAGCGGAAAATGAGCGCAGAAGCGCTGGGGTTCGCCGAGGCGGATCTTTGTCCGCAAGGGCGGCACCGCAGGTGCGGAAGGAAAGACCGCAGAAGCGGTCTGGGCTCGTTATGGGAGGATCCGCAGAAGCGGAAGACTTGTCGCCTAAGCGAGTCCGCAGGAGCGGACTCTGATGCACAGAAGCGGTAAGGCTCGCAGGAGCGGAAGGGGATTCGCAGGAGCGGTCTCGGGGGAGCGAGACATGGGCCGCAGAAGCGGAGCTGGGCGGCTAGGAGTGTTTTCGCAGAAGCGACCATTTGGTCGCAGAGGCGGATTTTGGTTCGCAGAAGCGGAAATCGCGCCTGTGTTAAAAAATAACAGAAGGGTTAAAATTTCATAAGTTGCAAAACATTTTGGGTTTGGTTCTTAAAGGCGAATTGGGCGATTTGGGCGAGTTATTGCTGGGAGAACATCGGGTTATCGTATGAGGTAAGTTTTGTGGCTTAATTACATCATTTTAACATGAAATCCTTGGTTAAAACCCTGTAAATGGAAGATTAAAGGTGGGTTTGAGCCCTAGGCCTAAATTAAAGAAAAACACTGATTTGAGTGGGCAAATGGAGTCCGATTTTGGTAAATGTTATATGCCTAGACTCGTATCGAGATGAGGATTCCGAATATGTGATTTTTGTAATTTTTCGACAAGTGTACCAAAAGTCGGGTTTTGACAACTTGTGGGTTTTGATATAAATTGGGTTATTTCGAATGAATTTCGTGAAATTAGCGTATATTGATGCATTCTCTATGATTTTGAGCAGATTTGGCACCCGAGGAGATTGATTTGCGAGGCAAGCGCAAGGCGGATTGAAGCTTCTACCGGTTCGAGGTGAGTGGTAGTAGTAAATAATGTACTGAGGGTTTGAAACCCTGTACTAGCACTTCACAGTGCTATGTTGAGATGAGACACGCGTTCTATGACGGGCGTGGTGACGTTGTGATTGGGGACTTGGACTTGGTCCATCCCGACTTATAGTAGACTGTGTGTTATGACTGTTACGGAGACTATAACTGTACAATTGGACTAATGGCCATGTTTGGGGCCTTGTGCCGATCTGTAGAGCATTAGGGAACCTATAGAGCTAGGTGACCCTTATATCGTGTTGGAAACATACACTCAGCCGTAGCTCTAGCCGTATAGCATAATATGAGCCCGTACTAGATGTGTACATTGAGAGAGATTATCTAGGGTGGAATTCCCTGTTCTAGGCTGAGCAGACCTGAAAGGCCAAGTCTATACCGATTGAGATGAGATAGGGTCAAGGACCCACTATGAGATGTTATATTGGGCCTGAAAGGCCAAGTCTATATTGACTGGGATAGGGTCGAGGACCCGTTATGAGGTATTATATATATATATACCTATATTGGATCGGGCTGCACGCCGCAGCAGTATATATATTGGATCGGACTGCACGCCGCAGTAGTATACATGTATTATACATGTAATATACATGTAGGACGGACTGCATGCCGCAGTATTATTGCGCTTGGGCTGTAGGAGCCACTTCGGAGTCTGAGTCTGCACACATTCTCAGTGAGCGCTGGTGTATATTATGGGATCGGGCTGCGCGCCGCAGCAGTATAAATATATATACATATAAATATTGGATCGGACTGCACGCCGCAGTAATACATGTGTGGATCGGGCTGCACGCCGCAGTATAATAGTGCTTGGGCCTAGGGAGCCCCTCCGAAGTCTGTATACACCCCCAGTGAGCGCCATCGACGTTAAATGGAGCGGGCTGCACGCCGTAGCGGTATATGTATTGGAGCGGGCTGCACGCCGCAGCATTATACTTAATCATATCCTACTATCTATCTAATTACTTATACATTATAGACATAGGTATGTGTCTTTATATGTTGAGATGGCCGTACACCGTAGGGGTACGAGTGAGGGTTGGTTCAGTGTGGAATCTTGTAGAGATAAACGTAGATTGGAGGTTAGAGTACTACTATAGTGATGACGTACCTGTGAGGGTTGCCTTAGAACTGATAAGTGATAGCACAGGAGTTCTTACCTTCAGTTATTATTTATTATTGTTACTCACTGAGTTGAAATATACTCACCTCACTCCCTTGCACTTTCTGTGCAGATCCACAGGTGCCCGAGAGCAGTTGAGACATTTTAGCTGCTGATTCTTGTCTACTTTGGCGGAGATTACGAGGTAGCTGCCAGCTTCCGCAGAGCTTGTTTTCTCCTTCTTTATCATCTTGTTGATTTCCTAATTGCCTAGACTTGGTTGTAGTAGGATGCTATTCTGTAGAGGCTCAGTCTCGTGACACCACGATATGGTTGGGACCGTATTCTGTATGTTTTACATTTCGTTTATCACCTGATGTAAACACGTGATTTTTGACCCTCCCCGAGATTTTTTATATTTTTGGCATAAAATATTTAGTTTAGGCATAATATAGCTATTTTTAGCTAATTTTGACTCTTTTACTTTATTTCTACCTTAAGATAAAAAATAACAAAAAATATAGTTTTATTAATGTTTCGTAATCATTTTTAAATTTGAAAAATACAAAAATAGTACTTTATATTTTACCTTTTTATTAAAAACGAAAATTACAAAAATAATTTTTATTAATATTTTGTAGTCATTTTAAACTTAAAAAAATATAAAAAAATAGTTCTTTATATCTTTATTTTTATATAAAAAAAAGAATTATAAAACAAAAAATAATATAATTAGTATTTTGTGGTAACTTTAATCTTGAAAAATATAAAAAATAACTTTGTTTTAATTATTAGTCTTATAGTTATTTTGCTTACGTAGTGATTAATTAATAACACCGTGTTCTCATTCTCGGTTCCGGGCGAAGAATAATATTCGGGTTCAAACTACCCGGTTTTATAATTTTCGGACATAGCCCATAATAATCCGAGCCCACCACACGTGGGGGACACACATGGGGGACACGGACAGAACACGAGGAAGACCCATCACTATTGGGTACCCAACCCCACGTGAGAGACCCATCATTTGGTCTTGGAATCTTTGAAATACAATATACATGCACTTCACGTGGAAAGGGGGACCTTTTTTTCTTCTTTATCTCCAAGACCATTTAGCCAGAGAATGGCTCTCTCTGTACCAAAAAAAAAAAAATGAATCTTAACTCCAATCCACCCTATCAACATCCACCCCGAAATTCGCCGGAAAACACTCGCACATAGCCACAAAGGGAGGCATCGAGTTCCAGCCCAAAATCGAGTGAACGATAGCTCCGAGCTTGGGTGACAAGTTTTTCGATGCCAGTTTGAGGTTCCGGCGATGTTGCCTTTAGAACTTTCTGGGTTTGTTCATGTATTATGGCAAAAATTTCTACTCTGTTCTTGCTTCATTAATACAAAGGTTCATTCTTATCTTATCTCAATATTTTAAATTTTGCTTCACGATTGAAAGACATAGTTTGAATCTGTCTAAATGTCCTGAGTTTTGTCGCTTCTATCCAGTATGAGATTTTGACTTAAATCTATGGATATATGCTCAAACGCATGGATGGTGAGTTGGTTTTGGATCTGTGGATATTATATGCCACAAAGGTTTTGATTTCAGAACTTTTTCATCTTTTTAGTTGCATTTTTTTGTAAGTTTTCAATGTGAGTTTGTGCTGTATTCTTCTCATGATTTTGAGCAGTGTTTGGTCGTTCTTTTTTTTGTGTTGTTCCTGTATTATGGTTGATCTGTTTGTTCGATTATAATTGAGTTGGAATTTCGGATTGATTTGTTGTTTTACTAGGATTTTGGTTGATCTATGTTTCTCTGCAAAATTTTTCGTTTTCGTTAGTCAGTGAAATTTTATTTCGTTCATTGTGTTCAGCTGTGCAAATTGAATTATTCGTTTGTTTAATAGCTTAGTTTACTATTAAGAAGCATTGAAGTTAGGATGAGATTCATATTTATACATGATTTTGCTCACCAGATTTAGCACATGTTTCGTGACATTGGAATTTTATATGTACTGTACTAGATGGGATATTATAACTTGTATTTTCTGTAGCAACATCTTGTTTAGCCTTAAAGTAAATGCTGAACATAAATATCTGTTGTTTGGATGGTTGGTGAAGCAGGCTTTCTTTCACAAACTATCCAAATTTTCTATGTGGAGAAGATAATGTCTCTTAATAATTGTGCAATTTTTTAGTAGTTGTGTAAATATGGCCTTAAATCTTTGGTAGAAACAACTTTTTGAAATTAGATACGAGGCGTGCCATTTAGCAAATTTTTATGGCCCTCGCAAGGTTAAAATATCTTGATATAAAATTGGGTTTCGAATTAGGTAGCGGTTTCAAGCTAAAAGGGTTTTCCCTTTTGTTTGAATCCGGACTTGAATTCGAGGCCTGAATTTATAAATGTAAGTTAATTGGCCTTTTAGAGACAAATAATCCATAGAAAATTCTAGTTTGCTTTTAGTTGATCTTTATTAATAAAACGAGTTGAGCCTCGTCAAATAAAATGCACAATTGCGGGGCCCTCAAATAAATTGTTATGAAAATTAGACTCGGAAGGACAGTTTAGCAAATTTCACGGTCCTTCCTGAAGTTAACAAAAGACGGAGAATCTTTAGGCACGACTTTAATAAAATACCTTCCTAATTATGGGTGCGCATTTATGTGACCCAAATCTTGCTCTCGGCGAAATTGAAATACATTAAAGTCACAGGCGTACTGGTTGCGGTGTGACTCGAAATGTGTTTTCGTGACGTCGCAATTATTCTAAAATTAAAGCGGAACATTAAAAGCACCTAGTTAAAATATATAAAGAAGTCAGATAAAAGCAAAAATTGCAGTTGAGCGACCGTGCTAAAACCACGGAATCCGGGAGTGCCTAACACCTTCTCCCGGGTTAACAGAATTCCTTATCCAGGTTTCTAGTTTCGCAGACTGTTAAACAGAGTCATTCTTTTCCTCGATTCGGGATTCAACCGGTGACTTGGGACACCATAAATCTCCCAAGTGGTGACTCTGAATTAATTAAATAAATCCCGTTTCGATTGTCCTTTAATTGGAAAAACTCCTCGCGCTCCCGCGGGTGCGGAAAAAGGAGGTGTGACAGCTCTGGCGACTCTGCTGGGGACTATAACCCAGAACTTCGGTTCAGGGTCTAAGAATTCGAGCTCGGTTAAATTGTTGTTTTGTCTATATCTGATTTTATTACATGTTTAATTAATGTGCTACATGTCTACCGCTTTGATATTAGTTGCGCTGTATATACAAACTACTGTATGTTTACCGCTTTGATATTGCGTGAACTGTATATAAAACTGTGCCGAAAACCCTTCACTTCTCACCCTCGGGGATGTGCTCATTGGTTGAGACTCCTTATTCTGTTAGTGTCATACCCCAAAATAATGAAGAGGCTCGGAAAGTTTCTAAACCGGTTGGCCTTTTGGTTCCCGGAAAGGAGCTCCTTCCTCAGCCCGAGTTGTCCGCTTGGGTACACAGTCTAGATCATGCACCGAGGTTTTGAACTTAGAATAACATAACTGCATACCGGATCCCTAGTAGGAAACACTTATTTGCATCACGTTGCATTTGACTTAGGGGACTCAACACGGGGGTTGGGTCCGTCTAGGACAGGCAACCTGAAATGAAAAGACCATCCTGCTATACCATGTTTGTTTCAAACATTTATTCGAACTTGCATGCTTAAATTCCTGAAAAAAAAAAAAAAGGAAATAGAATTTTGGAATAGAAAAATATCAAAAATATTGATGAAATGCTGTCGAAAACTTGAAAATTTGAAAATAGGAAGAGCGATTTTGTTGAAATAATTGGTCATAAAATAATTTGACCGAACTACGCAGGTTTGATTCTCACCACTAGGTGAGATACGTAGGCAACCCTCATCGGGTTCAACCACCCCTTTAAAAAATCAAAAAAATGTGTGTGTTTAATTTTGTCAATAAATCGAAGTGATGCTGTTTTATAAAATAGCCGAATGTTCCGAAAGGACACCGGAAGGCTATTTTTTTGCAAAAATAGCCACTTTGAATCATTTTTAATAATTTGCGGGCACAGCCTTGAAATATTCCTTGTGGAAATGTTGCAAGGCCATAGCCGCAAAATCAAGTCCGGGTTCACAACCCTTTTGCAAAAAATAACCAAAAAAAAAGTGTTAAATTTTTGATTTTGTTATAAATGAGTCGGGTGATGCTATTCTTGCTCAAAATAGTTGAAAGGTTGTATCCGCAAAATTAAGTTTGAGTCATCACTCGACTTTTCAAAAAATAATCACTTTATCAAATAAGCCATTACATGGCCGGTCCTTGCATAAATAGCCACTTTTGGCATTTGAACTTCTTCAGTCTTGTATTGGCCTGTGTCGGTGCTGAATGATGCCCCATAGGCCCCAGGATTAAATTTTGAATTTATATCTTCTTGATAAAATTTTTCAAAAAAGAGCCACTTTGTCTAAATAAGCCATTATATGGCCAATTTATGAAAAATATTCTTGTGTTGGTTTATGGTGATGCCGAACGATGCCCCATGAGCCACGGGATATAAAAAAAAAAAAAAAAAATTAAGTTTATCTTTCTTAAATAAATTTTGCAAAAATAGTCATTTTGTAAATAAGCCATTATGTGGCCAATTTTGTAGAAATAGTCATAATTGACACCAAAAATATTCTTTTTCTTGTAGAAATTTCCTACACAAGTTTGTAGTTGGAGTCGGCTTATATAATTTTCCTTCAAAAAAAAAAAATCAAAAAAATCAAATAAACATTTCTTTATTTCTTGCATTAATTTGCAAGAACTACGCTCGGTCTGATTCATGCGGGGTCATGATACGTAGGCAATCCACATAGGATTCGACCATATCAAAAAAAAAAATGAAAAAACTATAAAAAGAAAAAAAAAGGAAAAAAATGAAAAAACCACAAAAAGGAAAAAGAAAAGAAAATAGTAGAAAAACAAAGGAAATCAATAAGCGGAATACCTTAACGCTAACCCGGTGGTTTCGTTTTGTTAATCAAGAAAGTTGAGGTGGTTGGTTGTGGTAAATTGGAAAGCAAGATTCAAGGAAAATGATAACCGACATCGGAGTTGTTACAAGTGCTCAAGAGACTCAGGGTCAGAAAGTTCAACAAGGGTGTGCTGTGGTTGAGGAAAATAGAACAGTGAAACAACAAATGACCAAAATGCGTCAAGCATGGTCCAATGGCCGGGGACAACTTTCTCATGAGTCACAATTTGCTATACAACAAGAACAGTACCACTCTCACGACCTTCCTGCAAACATTGAGAAGCCTAGATGGTACAGGAGGAAATAACCCAAAGATTGAAAAGCTTAGAACATCGGTTGAAAAACACGCACGGGTTGGCAAGTCAAAAGAGTGTTGCTTTCAAAGATCTATGCTTGTTTCCCGATGTCCACTTGCCACCTGGTTTCAAGATTCCCAAGTTTGAAAAGTACGATGGACATGGACATCCCATAGCCCATTTGAAAAGGTATTGCAATCAACTAAGGAGTCTGGGAAGAAATGAAGAATTGTTAATAGCTTACTTTGGGGAAAGCCTTACAGGAGTAGCCTCTGAATGGTTTTGGGATCAAGATGCATCTAGGTGGCGCGTCTGGAACGACATGGCACAGGCCTTTGTCAAACAATTCCAATACAACATTGACATTGCCCCAGACCGCATTTTCCTTTCAAATCTGAAGAAGAAATCAAGTGAAAGTTTCAGGGAATATGCCCTTAAATGGAGAGAGCAAGCGGCTCGTGCTGAGCCACCCATGGATGACCATGAGTTAATCACGGTCTTCCTTCAGGCTCAAGAGCCGGATTATTTTCAGAACATGATGTCTGCGGTTGGTCAATCCTTCTTGGATGTAGTCAAAATGGGAGAAATGGTAGAGAACGGTCTCGAGACAGGCAGAATTATAAGTCAAGCGGCTCTCAAGGCTGCAGCTCAGGCTGTCCAATTTGAATCTAGTGACACGAATGAGAGGGATGAAGAAGTCATGATGATATCAGGGTCAAGAAGAGGTTCCAGAAGAGTACCTCGACGGTATGCGATGTCTCGACAAGTTTTCCATAATTCCCCTGAGCATTACTATCCACCTCCGAACCCACCATACTCAGTTGATCCACCCCAGTATGTTATTCGGCCATCAAATCATCCAAGAAAGCGAGCACGAGCATCACAAAATCTCTATCAGCCTCTGCAAAATTTCCAAATACCTTATAACCCACTTCCAAACCAAGGGCATAGAAGGGAACCGAAGTTGAAGGATAATTTCACACCAATAGGAGTTTCCTATGAAAGCTTATTTGAGAAGTTAAAGCAACAGGACATGATTGCACCCATCCCTCCAAATCATGTGGACCCACGTGCAAGGAGCTTTGACCCATCTAAAAGGTGTGAATACCATTCCCATGCCCGGGGGCACAACATGGAAAGTTGTCGGGATTTGAAAAGGGAAATAGAAAGGATGATCCAAGAAAGATTGATTGTGATTCATAACAGTGACACCCAGAATATCGCGCTGAATCCGTTACCTGCACCTGATGATACACACTTTCTGGCGGTGATGCCTGGTGGCACGGAATATGAGAATCCACTCGGGAATTTGCCGACTGAAATGAGAGAAGGCCATAGTGGTTCTGATAATCAAATTCGTGGCTAAATGTGAGGCTTATCAATTGGAGAGTCATTTGTGGTGGCTTATTTTGTTGTCATTTCTATTTGTCCGAGTTATTTCAGAATGGTAATCCGAATGTTGTTTTGTGGCTCAAACCTTTTATCTTTGTATTTTTCTTTTGATCATAGTGTCTCATCTAAAGGGGTCTAGGTTCGTCCTAAGTATGGTACCCCAATTTTTGTTTTTTGGTTGTTCGAGTCGTTGTTTTATCGGTTAATGCAATGACCTATTTTATATTATTTCTAGACATTTTATGTTATTTAGTCATCTCCTTCCTATAGTTCTTTTTCTGCTAGCTCTAGTGACATGACGTGCGCGCATAGTTCTGGCCTGATCTTAAAAGTTAATCACAAAACCATTGGGAGGTGATCGAGATATTTAAATTAAGTAAGAACGGTTTGAGATTATTCGAAACCCGATTCATGAGAAACTGGGGCAAGTAAAAGAAAACCGTTAAAGGCAAGCTGCCAAAATTGACATGGGGTCGTTCACAATAATGAAAATGAGAGTGTTGCCCAACAGTGCTTTAAAGATATGATGAATATTAATTGTGTTGTTTACACTTGGCATGTTTTGAAGATTGGAATGACGAAGGCATTTTGTTCTGCTATCCAAACACTTTATCCATCGTCAACCCTTCGAGCCTTATTTTAATTTCTTTCATACCCCTCCTTCGGAATCGGTACCAAAATTAGAAACACAAATGGGGAAGATAAAGAAAGAAAAAGAGAAAAAGAAAACAACGAAAACAACCAAAAAGAAAGGAAAAAAGAAAATGTATGAAAAAAAAAAAGAAACTTGAAAAAAAAGGAATTGGGAACTACGTTTGACCTGATTCCTCAAAGAGGATACGTAGGCGCTTCACAGCTCGGTCATAGTGTAAATAAAGAAATAAAAATCCCCAAGCTAGAAACTGGGGCAATAAAAGTTGTGTTTATAAAAGAAGATGTAGACTCCGAAGGTTGTAATTTTGAACCCATTTTGTTTTGTTTCGAGCCTTTAATACCATTTCTTTCTAGCCTTACCCAAATCCACATTACGGTCCAAAGAAAGACCTTTTGACCAATCTTTAAAAGAGGCCAAGTCAGGCAAATGAGAGAAGTCTTATCAGAACATAACACTCTGATTCCCATCAGAAAAGACTCAGATCTGTAGCAGAAGAAATATGAGAGAATCTTAGCAGTAGCACCACCAATCCCCAGGCGGAAAAGTAACACAAATGAGAGAGTCTTAGCGGTGAAAACCTTCACAGGCACCATAAGGCGATGAAAGCTGAGAGAAAACCGAAATGAGAGAGGCTTGGTAGTGAAAACCCCTCGGGCACTACAAGTCGAACGAAGGTTGGAAATGAGATAGGAAAGCCCCAGGAGAAGATTACAAAAGGCGGTTTAACGACGGATGGTAGGCTATATGTGCATGTCATGTCCATTAGAGTTGGTATCCACGTTTGATAGGGTTATTTTATAATTTTTCTTTTTAGAGTCATCCTCGTTTTTTGTCTTTTATTCTGTTTCCTTTTATCTTTCTCCTTTCATAAAAAATTCCCCAATAGAGTCTGTTTGTAAGAAATGACTTCAAAATTTTCCATCAACTTTCCAATTATGCAAGACGGAATTTGATTGGTACACCCAAGTGGTATAAGTGAGGAGGGATTAAGCGCAAAGCCAGTGTCCAGAAGGATATTCCCCAGCAATAGGAAATCGACAAAGGGGTGGATCGGTGTGAAAAAGGATATTTCAATGAAGGTTAATGACCTCGAGGCCAAGGCCAATGAGACTCGAAGGTCGGGAAATGCCCATTCCTTAGATATGCCGCCAAAGAAGGGGAGATATCCCCAGCAGAAAGGTATTTTCAGTGACAAGGGTGAACAAAGAAAATGGTTCACCAATAAAACATGCAAGGTCTTCACGAAGGGTCACTATTATAGGAATTCGGGTGGTCGGTGGAAAACCACGTGGAAAGGTTCGCGAATAAAGAGTCGTCAAGGAAGGCGGGGAAGCAAGAAAGGAGAAAACTATCCCCAGCATGAATATCATCAAATGATAACATCCCCGGCAGGGTCTGACAATGAAACGCAGAGCAGGGAAAGAAGAGGAGAACCATCCCCAGCAGGAGCACCACAACCAGCCACCACATTTTAAAACTAACTAATTTTTCTTTGATTTGAAACAGGAAGAAGAGGGGTTGTTGGCAGAAAAGCATGCCACGAAGAAGATTCTCAAACTGGGGTAGAAAATTTTCTCCCGTTGCGAAAATTTTCTCGAAACCAAACACCTGGTTGGGGAAAGAAGCCAGATAACGCGAGGAAATGATCTTTGAACCCGGTTATCCCAGCAGATTTGAAAGAAAGAAAACAACAAGTTGTGATAGATGAAATTATACCCCCAACAGACAGAACAAGACGAGGAAGCTTGCGTTCAGAAAGGCAAGAAGCCGGTATCACCCTCAGCAGGTCCTCGGAAAATGAAACATTGATTTCGAGATTTCACCGGCAGCATTATATCCTACAA
This sequence comes from Nicotiana noctiflora, assembly GCA_032618575.1. Classification (NCBI taxonomy): domain Eukaryota; kingdom Viridiplantae; phylum Streptophyta; class Magnoliopsida; order Solanales; family Solanaceae; genus Nicotiana; species Nicotiana noctiflora. The sequence continues at coordinate 91,007 of JASVEL010009290.1, read as the reverse complement.
GTTTTTCAAGGGAGCGAAGCGCGAGCTCCGAAGGAGGTTTGGAAAGAGGAAGAAGGAAAGGGGATCCCCCGACAGGGTAATCCCCAGCTGATGACATTTCAATCCCCAATGATCTCGGGAGAGAATAAAGGTTTTTGAAGGAAGTAGAAAAGGAGGAAATAAAGAAGATTTCCCCAGCAGCATTATCCCCGGCAGGTAAGTAATCAATTCAAAGATGTCCCCAGCAGTCAAGAGAAAATAACATGACCCAGGAGGAAAGCAATTCCGAAACAAGGTAATTCAGAAGAAAGGATGGCCCAAGAGACGATGCAGGAAGAAGAAAATGGTACAAGAAACAAAGGAAGGCGATAAGGATGGGATGAAATTAGTGAGTCGTAGTTGAAGTCAGGGAGCCCGCCTGAAGAATGGAGTGGCGATTTATTTTGAAGTTGTAGTTGAAGTCAGGGAGCCCGCCTGAAGAATGGAGTGGCGATTTATTTTGAAGTTATAGTTGAAGTCAGGGAGCCCGCCTGAAGAATGGAGTGGCAATTTATTTTGAAGTTGTAGATGAAGTCAGGGAGCCCGCCTGAAGAACGGAGTGGCGATTTATTTTGAGTTATAGTTGAAGTCAGGGAGCCCGCCTGAAGAATGGAGTGGCGATTTATTTTGAAGTGGTAGTTGAGGTCAGGGAGCCCGCCTGAAGAATGGAGTGGCGATTTAGTCTTGAGTTGTAGTTGAAGTCAGGGAGCCCGCCTGGAGAATGGAGTTGCGATTTAGTTTTGAGTTGTAGTTGAAGTCAGGGAGCCCGCCTGAAGAATGGAGTGGCGATTTAGTTTGGAGTTGTAGTTGAAGTCAGGGAGCCCGCCCGAAGAATGGAGTGGCGATTTAGTTTTTGAAGTTATAGTTAAAGATAATTTAATAGGAAGTGAAAAACAACAATTAGAGGTTTTAGATGAAAGCAACAAGAAGAAGGAAGCAACAATTGGAAGATTTCAAGTAAGGCATCAATTTAGACCTAGTATGAGGAATTATCTCCTAGCGTCAAAATCTTAGTCTGATGAATCTTTCTCCTAAGATATCAAAATCTCAGTCTGATGAATCTTTCTCCTGAGATCACAACAATTTAGACCTAGTCTGAGGAATTATCTCCTAGCGTCAAAATCTTAGTCTGATGAATCTTTCTCCTAAGATATCAAAATCTCAGTCCGATGAATCTTTCTCCTGAGATCACAACAATTTAGACCTAGTCTGAGGAATTATCTCCTAGCGTCAAAATCTTAGTCTGATGAATCTTTCTCCTAAGACATCAAAATCTCAGTCTGATGAATCTTTCTCCTGAGATCACAACAATTTAGACCTAGTCTGAGGAATTATCTCCTAGCGTCAAAATCTTAGTCTGATGAATCTTTCTCCTAAGATATCAAAATCTTAGTCAGATGAATTTTTCTCCTGAGATGGTAATCATTCGATCTATACATTTCAAGTTTTGGTAATCAGGTGCCCGCTTGAAGAATGGAATGGTGATTTATGATTAAAGTTTGTTGTTAAAGTCAGAAGCCCGCCAGAAAAGCAGAACGGCGTCTCGGTTTCCAAGATTTGATAAGGATAGTGAACAATCGAAAAGCGACAGAGTGCAACGGAAATCCCTAGCATGAATCAGAAGGAAGGCAACAAGGATCAGAAAAGTTAGATTCAGACTTCGAAGGAGAATAGCTTGAAGATCACAAGTAAGGAAATTCACTTCGCAGTGCAATGCAAGTTAGCCACAAAAGAAGCTTGCAACCAGAATGCGAGTCAACAGTCCGAGATGATCAATAAAAGTTAGTCACAACAAAAAAAAAAAAAAAAAAAGAAGAGCAAGGAGTTAATCCAAGTGCAGAAGTTGATGAAAAATGTGGTGTGCTCAAGACATGGCCGAGGTCACGAGCACTGCATACCTGGTCTTGATCCGAAAAGCAGCACCTGCAACTAGCAAGTATCAAGGTTCAAATTTAGAGTCTGCATGAAGCACCAACCAATACTCAAGATCAAGCTTCAGAAGACTTCTAGATAGGAATCTTGTAACTAGTAGCTGATATGCTTAGTTAGTCTTTCTCATGTTTTGATTCTTGATGTAATAGCAGGACCACGGACCGGAACCTCGACGGAATGGAACCTCGGCGAAACGGCACCTCGACCGGCTCTCCACCTCGGTTACTCGATATCCTTACTCACTTCTGAACTACCACGTGGCCTGATTCCTTTATAGCCAAGGATATGTAGGCAGCTCAGATACAAGGGCTCGGTCACATCCTCCTCTTTTAGTTTAGTCCCTCCGAATAAGGGTCGGGTCAAAAAACACTTGTCTAGTCGTTCTTTGTCTGAAAACTCTTTGTGTTTTCAGTCAAAGAGGGGCAGCTGTAAACACGTGATTTTTGACCCTCCCCGAGATTTTTATATTTTTGGCATAAAATATTTAGTTTAGGCATAATATAGCTATTTTTAGCTAATTTTGACTCTTTTACTTTATTTCTACCTTAAGATAAAAAATAACAAAAAATATAGTTTTATTAATGTTTCGTAATCATTTTTAAATTTGAAAAATACAAAAATAGTACTTTATATTTTACCTTTTTATTAAAAACGAAAATTACAAAAATAATTTTTATTAATATTTTGTAGTCATTTTAAACTTAAAAAAATATAAAAAAATAGTTCTTTATATCTTTATTTTTATATAAAAAAAAAGAATTATAAAACAAAAAATAATATAATTAGTATTTTGTGGTAACTTTAATCTTGAAAAATATAAAAAATAACTTTGTTTTAATTATTAGTCTTATAGTTATTTTGCTTACGTAGTGATTAATTAATAACACCGTGTTCTCATTCTCGGTTCCGGGCGAAGAATAATATTCGGGTTCAAACTACCCGGTTTTATAATTTTCGGACATAGCCCATAATAATCCGAGCCCACCACACGTGGGGGACACACATGGGGGACACGGACAGAACACGAGGAAGACCCATCACTATTGGGTACCCAACCCCACGTGAGAGACCCATCATTTGGTCTTGGAATCTTTGAAATACAATATACATGCACTTCACGTGGAAAGGGGGACCTTTTTTTCTTCTTTATCTCCAAGACCATTTAGCCAGAGAATGGCTCTCTCTGTACCAAAAAAAAAAAAATGAATCTTAACTCCAATCCACCCTATCAACATCCACCCCGAAATTCGCCGGAAAACACTCGCACATAGCCACAAAGGGAGGCATCGAGTTCCAGCCCAAAATCGAGTGAACGATAGCTCCGAGCTTGGGTGACAAGTTTTTCGATGCCAGTTTGAGGTTCCGGCGATGTTGCCTTTAGAACTTTCTGGGTTTGTTCATGTATTATGGCAAAAATTTCTACTCTGTTCTTGCTTCATTAATACAAAGGTTCATTCTTATCTTATCTCAATATTTTAAATTTTGCTTCACGATTGAAAGACATAGTTTGAATCTGTCTAAATGTCCTGAGTTTTGTCGCTTCTATCCAGTATGAGATTTTGACTTAAATCTATGGATATATGCTCAAACGCATGGATGGTGAGTTGGTTTTGGATCTGTGGATATTATATGCCACAAAGGTTTTGATTTCAGAACTTTTTCATCTTTTTAGTTGCATTTTTTTGTAAGTTTTCAATGTGAGTTTGTGCTGTATTCTTCTCATGATTTTGAGCAGTGTTTGGTCGTTCTTTTTTTTGTGTTGTTCCTGTATTATGGTTGATCTGTTTGTTCGATTATAATTGAGTTGGAATTTCGGATTGATTTGTTGTTTTACTAGGATTTTGGTTGATCTATGTTTCTCTGCAAAATTTTTCGTTTTCGTTAGTCAGTGAAATTTTATTTCGTTCATTGTGTTCAGCTGTGCAAATTGAATTATTCGTTTGTTTAATAGCTTAGTTTACTATTAAGAAGCATTGAAGTTAGGATGAGATTCATATTTATACATGATTTTGCTCACCAGATTTAGCACATGTTTCGTGACATTGGAATTTTATATGTACTGTACTAGATGGGATATTATAACTTGTATTTTCTGTAGCAACATCTTGTTTAGCCTTAAAGTAAATGCTGAACATAAATATCTGTTGTTTGGATGGTTGGTGAAGCAGGCTTTCTTTCACAAACTATCCAAATTTTCTATGTGGAGAAGATAATGTCTCTTAATAATTGTGCAATTTTTTAGTAGTTGTGTAAATATGGCCTTAAATCTTTGGTAGAAACAACTTTTTGAAATTAGATACGAGGCGTGCCATTTAGCAAATTTTTATGGCCCTCGCAAGGTTAAAATATCTTGATATAAAATTGGGTTTCGAATTAGGTAGCGGTTTCAAGCTAAAAGGGTTTTCCCTTTTGTTTGAATCCGGACTTGAATTCGAGGCCTGAATTTATAAATGTAAGTTAATTGGCCTTTTAGAGACAAATAATCCATAGAAAATTCTAGTTTGCTTTTAGTTGATCTTTATTAATAAAACGAGTTGAGCCTCGTCAAATAAAATGCACAATTGCGGGACCCTCAAATAAATTGTTATGAAAATTAGACTCGGAAGGACAGTTTAGCAAATTTCACGGTCCTTCCTGAAGTTAACAAAAGACGGAGAATCTTTAGGCACGACTTTAATAAAATACCTTCCTAATTATGGGTGCGCATTTATGTGACCCAAATCTTGCTCTCGGCGAAATTGAAATACATTAAAGTCACAGGCGTACTGGTTGCGGTGTGACTCGAAATGTGTTTTCGTGACGTCGCAATTATTCTAAAATTAAAAGCGGAACATTAAAAGCACCTAGTTAAAATATATAAAGAAATCAGATAAAAGCAAAAATTGCAGTTGAGCGACCGTGCTAAAACCACGGAATCCGGGAGTGCCTAACACCTTCTCCCGGGTTAACAGAATTCCTTATCCGGGTTTCTAGTTTCGCAGACTGTATTACAGAGTCATAAATTTCCTCGGTTCGGGATTAAACCGGTGACTTGGGACACCATTATTTTCCCAAGTGGCGACTCTAAATTAATTAAATAAATCCCGTTTCGATTGTCCTTTAATTGGAAAAACTCCCTCGCGCACTCGCGGGTACGGAAAAAGGAGGTGTGACACCTGATATGATCATTTACTGTTTAAGTTTAATTTGATTAATAACTGGCTGGTTTAAGGGATAATATGGTCGGGCTTGCCTAGCATTGTGTTGGGCGCCATCACGACCATGGTTTGGGTCGTGACAAGTTGGTATCAGAGCCTAGGTTAACAGGTCTCGCGAGTCATGAGCCGGTTGGTAGAGTCTCGTGGATCGGTGCGGGGACGTCTGTACTTATCCTCGGGAGGCTGCAAACCTATTTAGGAAAAGTTTCAATTCTTCGAATTCTTGTCGTGCGATTACTTTTGACTTGAACTGAACTTTGACATTCTATTCTCTCGCGGATGGCGAGAACTCGATCATCCGGACGTGGAGGACGACCACCACTACCACCTGCTAGAGGCCGAGGACGTGGACGTGGTCGTGGCGGAGTTAGGGCAGCTGAGGCAGTGCCAGCTGACCCACAACCCCTAGTTGTTGAGGCTCTAGCAGCGCCAGTTCAGGCACTAGCTGTGCCCATTGTCATTCCGTGTCTGCATGAGACACTAGCTCAGATATTAGTAGTTTGCACTGGCCTGGCACTGGCGGTTTCAGTTACCACCACAGCAGCTGCATCAGGGACCGGGGGTGGTCATTAGACCCCCGCTGCACGCACTCCAGAGCCAGCAGTGCAGGGCATGCAGACACCTGAGGCTCCTCTAATTCAGCCTGTAGTCCAGTTCAGCCTGCAGATCAGTTCAGGGGGACAGGGTCCTAGCTATGACTGACGATGAGCAGCGTCATCTCGAGAGGTTCACCAGGTTATCTCCTCCCGTGTTTACTGGTGCTCCGGTCGAGGACGCCCAAGGTTTTCTGGATAAGTGTCGTCGGATGCTTCGTACGACAGGGATATTGGAGTCCAGTGGGGTATCTTTCACTACCTTTCAGTTTCAGGGACCAGCCCTCGCTTGGTGGGAGGCTTATGAGCGCCGCAGGCCAGCCGGAGCAGCACCACTATCATGGCCAAAGTTCTCCACTATGTTCTTGGAGAAATGGGTGCCTCGATCTCAGAGAGAGGAGATGCGTAGGCAGTTTGAGGGTCTCCGTCGGGGGGACATGTCAGTGTCAGAGTATGAGATCAGGTTTACAGAGTTGTCCAGATATGCACCGTGGTTGGTTCATTCCGACAGAGAGAGGATTGGGCGCTTTGTGGACGGCCTCATTTATCCCATTCGTATTCTGATGACTCGGGAGAGGGTTTTGAGTCGTACATTTGAGGATGCTGTGGATATTGCTCGCGACATAGAGACAGGATCATCGCAGGGAGCAAGAGGAGAGGGAGGCCAAGAGGCCTCGAGGATCAGCTAGTTCTAGTGGCACTCGGACCGGAGGCCAGGGTCAGTAGCGCCGAGGTTGCTCTTTCAGATCTTCACAGCCAGCCCACTCAGATCATCGTGGGTCGTCTTTCGATCGACGTTATCAGGGTTCGCACCAGAGCCAGCCAGCTCTCAGTGCCATGCCAGCTCAGAGTTCTTCACAGGCCCCATCCGCTCGGGGTTCATCTCGGCCTAGTTCATCAGCTGGCCACTCCAGCGCCAGAGGTCCTTATCAGTCTCAGTACCCAGCACCGGGGAGTTGCTACGAGTGCGGAGAGTTTGGGCACCACCGTAGGGAGTGTCCCCGTCTTGTTTCCGGATCTTATCAGCAGAGAGGGCAGCCCTCGTCATCTGGTCCTTCTACTTCAGCACCCGCCCCGCCAGCTAGGGGTGAGGGTCAGACAACTAGGGGTCGCTCTCGAGTGGGAGGCCGATCAGGCGGACAGGCTAGATGCTATGCTTTTCAGGGCCGATCTGAGGCCGTTGCTTCGGATGCTGTCATTACATGTATTATTTCAGTCTGCCACAGAGATGCCTCGGTATTGTTTGATCCCGGTTCTACTTATTCTTATGTGTCTACATATTTTGCTCCTCATTTGGGCATGACCCGAGGGAGTCTTGAGCTGCCAGTGCATGTATCTACCCCGGTAGGGGATACTATTGTTGTGGACCACGTATACCGGTCCTGTTTGGTCACTATTGGAGGTCTGGAGACCCGAGTAGACCTGTTGCTTCTCAGGCATGATTGATTTTGATGTTATATTGGGCATGGACTGGCTATCTCCATGTCATGCTATTATGGACTGTCATGCTAAGACGGTCACTTTGGCTATGCCGGGCATTCAGAGGATCGAGTGGCGAGGCACGACTGAGTATGTACTTAGCAGGGTAATATCTTTCCTCAAGGCCCAACGAATGGTTGGGAAGGGATGTCTCTCTTATTTAGCATTTGTGCGGGAGGTTGAGGCCCAGACTCCCAGTATTGATTCTGTTCCCATTGTGCGAGACTTTCCTAATGTGTTTCCCTCAGACCTGCCGGGCATGCCGCCGGACGGGGATATTGATTTTGGTATCGATTTGGTGCCGGGCACTCGGCCTATTTCTATTCCTCCATATCGGATGGCACCAGCTGAGTTGAAGGAATTGAAGGAGCAGCTCCAGGAACTCCTAGATAAGGGGTTCATTCGGCCGAGTGTGTCGCCGTGGGGTGCACCGGTCCTGTTTGTTAAGAAGAAGGACGGATCCATGAGGATGTGTATTGACTACAGGCAGCTAAACAAAGTAACAATGAAGAATAATTATCCTCTGCCTCGTATTGATGATTTATTTGATCAGCTCCAGGGAGCTAGGGTGTTCTCGAAGATTGATCTTCGTTCAGGCTACCATCAGCTGAAGATTAGAGAGTCTGACATTATGAAGACAGCATTCCGGACCAAATATGGTCACTATGAGTTCCTTGTGATGTCTTTTGGGCTGACCAACGCCCCAGCAGCATTTATGCATCTGATGAACAGTGTATTCGGGCCGTATCTTGATTCATTTGTGATCGTATTCATTGATGACATACTAGTCTACTCTCGTAGCCAGGAGGAGCATGCTCGGCACTTGAGTATTGTATTGCAGAGATTGAGAGAGGAGAAGCTGTATGCCAAGTTCTCCAAATGTGAGTTCTGGCTTGAGTCCGTGGCATTCTTAGGGCACGTGGTGTCCTGTGATGGTATTCGGGTAGATCCGAGGAAGGTCGAGGCAGTGCAGAGTTGGCCCAGACCGACCTCAGTTACTGAGATCCGTAGCTTTCTGGGATTGGCAGGGTATTATCGCCGATTCGTTCAGGGGTTCTCTTCTATTGCTTCACCCTTGACTAGATTGACTGAGAAGGGTGTTCCTTTCTTATGGTCCGAGGAGTGCGAGGAGAGCTTTCAGAAGCTCAAGACAGCACTGACCACAGCACCAGTCTTGATTCTACCGACAGCTTCAGATTCTTATATTGTATATTGTGATGCCTCGGGAGTTGGCATTGGTTGTGTGTTGATGCAGGAGGGTAGGGTCATTGCTTATGCTTCTCGTCAGTTGAAGCCCCACGAGAAGAACTACCCTGTTCATGATTTGGAGCTAGCAGCCATAGTTCATGCTTTGAAGATTTGGAGGCATTACCTATATGGTGTCTCCTGTGAGGTGTTCACGGATCATCGCAGCCTTCAGCACTTATTCAGACAGAAGGACCTTAATTTGAGACAGGCGGAGGTGGTTGGAGTTGCTTAAGGACTATGATATCACTATTTTGTATCATCCGGGGAAGGCCAATGTGGTGGCCGATGCCTTGAGTCGGAAGGCAGTTAGCATGGGCAGCTTAGCTTTCATCCCAGTTGGGGAGAGGCCATTTGCTTATGATGTTCGGGCTCTAGCCAATCGGCTAGTGAGATTAGATATTTCGGAGCCGAGTCGGGTGTTGGCTTGTGTTGTTTCTCGATCTTCCTTATATGATCGCATCAGGGAGCGACAGTATGATGACCCACATTTGCTTGTCCTTAAGGACAGAGTGCAGCATAATGATGTTAGAGATGTGACTATCGACGGTGATGGTGTTCTGAGGATGCAGGGCCGTATATGCGTGCCCAATGTTGATGGTTTGCGGGAGTTGATACTTGAGGAGGCACACAGTTCGCGGTACTCTATTCACCCAGGTGCCGCAAAGATGTACCAAGACTTGAGACAACACTACTGGTGGAGAAGAATGAAGATGGATATTGTTAGGCATGTAGCTAAGTGCCTCAATTGCCAGCAGGTCAAATATGAGCATCAGAGACCGGGCGGTGTTCTTCCGCGTATGGTTATTCCCGAGTGGAAATGGGAGAGGATCACCATGGATTTTGTTACTGGGCTACCTCGGACAGCGAGGAAGTTTGATTCTGTATGGGTGATTGTTGATCGGCTGACTAAGTCCGCACATTTCATCCCAATTAGTACTACTTACTCATCGGAGCGGTTGGCAGCGATCTTTATTCGGGAGATTGTCAGGTTGCATGAGGTCCCAGTGTCTATTATATCTAATAGAGGCACTCAGTTCACTTCTCAATTTTGGAGAGCATTTTAGCGAGAGATGGGTACGAGGGTTGAGTTGAGTACAGCATTTCACCCCCAGACAGACGGACAGTCTGAGCGCACTATTCAGATCCTGGAGGATATGTTGCAGGCATGTGTGATCGACTTTGGTGGTTCATGGGATGAGTTTTTGCCACTTGCTGAGTTTGCCTACAACAACAGCTGCCAGTCGAGTATTCAGATGGCCCCGTACGAGGCATTGTATGGCAGACGGTGTAGATCTCCCGTATGATGGTTTGAGCCTGGTGAGGATAGATTTATAGGGACTGAGTTAGTTCAGGATGCTCTGGATAGAGCAAAGTTGATCCAGGAGAGGCTTCACACAGCACAGTCTCGCCAGAAGAGTTATGCAGACCGTAGAGTTTGAGAGTTGTCTTTCATGGTTGGCGATAGAGTATTGTTGAAGGTTTCACCCATGAAGGGTGTCATGAGGTTCGGGAAGAAAGGGAAGCTGAGTCCCAGGTACATTGGCCCTTTTGAGATACTCAGGAGAGTTGGAGAGGTGGCATATGAGTTAGCCTTGCCACCCAGTTTATCCGGCGTTCATCCGGTATTCCATGTGTCTATGCTTCGGAAGTACATTGGAGATCCGTCTCATGTATTAGACTTCAGTACCATTCAGCTTGATGGTGATCTATCCTATGATGTGGAGCCTATTGCTATTTTGGGTCGTCGGGTGAGAAAATTGAGGTCCAAGGAGATTGCATCGGTTAAGGTTCAGTGGAGAGGTCGACCCGTGGAGGAGGCCACTTGGGAGATCGAGCGGGAGATGCGGAGCAGATATCCTCACTTGTTTGAGACCTCAGGTATGTTTCTTGACCCGCTCGAGGACGAGCGTTTGCTTAAGAGGGGGAGAATGTGATGACCCGGCCCGTCGTCACGGGAATTACCACCCCGTTATGTTGTAATTATATGTTTTATGCTTTTATATCAGTATTAGAGTCTATCTGGTGAGTTAGGAGTGATTTGGATTGAAAATGAGGCATATATCCTTTTAGAAGGAAACTTGAATGAGGAAAGTCAACCCGGAGTTGACTATTTGGTTAGAGGGCTCGGAATCGAATTCTGATGATTCGGTTAGTTCCGGGAGGTGATTTGTAACTTAGGGGAGCGATTGGAATTGAATTTGGAGGCCCGGTGTAGAAATAGGCTTGAATTGGCTAAGGTTGAATTTTGGCGAAATCCGAATGGTAGGTGAGATTTTGATCGGGGGTCAGAATGGAATTCCGACAGTTGCAGTAGCTCCGTTAGGTGATTTTGGATGTGCCTTGTAAAATTTCAGGTCATTCGGAGGTCGTTTGACCGGGTTTTTGATTGATTGTGTAATTCTTAATGTTTTAAGGAATTTAGGCTTGAATTCGATGTGAATTATGGGTTTTGATGTTATTAGACGTGTTTTGAGGATTGGAGCAAGTTCGAATAAGGTATTAAGATGTGTTGGTGTGTTTGGATGAGGTCCGGGGGGCCTCGGGGTGTTTTTGGATGGTTAAACGGGAGAAAATGTGGAAAATTGCAGGTTTTGAGTCTGTTCTGTTGTTTTCGCTCCTGCGAAAATGGAAGCGCAGGAGCGAGTCCGCAGGAGCGGACAAGAAGGCGCAGAAGCGGGATAGACCGCAGAAGCGGTCCTGAGGCGTGATGGGGATGTCCGCAGAAGCGGATGGTTGATCGCGGAGGCGAGTCCGCAGGAGCGGACTCTTGATCACAGAGGCGGAAAGGACCGCAGGAGCGGACTCTGATGCGCAGTAGCGGTAAGGCTCGCAGGAGCGGAAGGGGATTCGCAGGAGCGGTCTCGCGGGAGCGAGACATGGGCCGCAGAAGCGGAGCTGGGCGGCTAGGAGTGTTTTCGAAGAAGCGACCATTTGGTCGCAGAGGCGGCCTCGCAGAGGCGGATTTTGGTCCGCAGAAGCGGAAATCGCGCCTCTGTTAAAAAATAACAGAAGGGTTAAAATTTCATAAGTTGCAAAACATTTGGGGCTCGATTCTTAAAGGCGAATTGGGCGATTTGGGCGAGTTATTGCTGGGAGAACATCGGGTTATCGTTGGAGGTAAGTTTGTGGCTTAATTACATCATTTTAACATGAAATCCTTGGTTAAAACCCTGTAAATGGAAGATTAAAGGTGGGTTTGAGCCCTAGGCCTAAATTAAAGAAAAACACTGATTTGAGTGGGCAAATGGAGTCCGATTTTGGTAAATTTTATATGCCTAGACTCGTATCGAGATGAGGATTCCGAATACGTGATTTTTATAATTTTTCGACAAGTGTACCAAAAGTCGGGTTTTGACAACTTGTGGGTTTTGATATAAATTGGGTTATTTCGAATGAATTTCGTGAAATTAGCGTATATTGATGCATTCTCTATGATTTTGAGCAGATTTGGCACCCGAGGAGATTGATTTGCGAGGCAAGCGCAAGGCGGATTGAAGCTTCTACCGGTTCGAGGTGAGTGGTAGTAGTAAATAATGTACTGAGGGTTTGAAACCCTGTACTAGCACTTCACAGTGCTATGTTGAGATGAGACACGCGTTCTATGACGGGCGTGGTGACGTTGTGATTGGGGACTTGGACTTGGTCCATCCTAACTTATAGTAGACTGTGTGTTATGACTGTTACGGAGACTATAACTGTACAATTGGACTAATGGCCATGTTTGGGGCCTTGTGCCGATCTGTAGAGCATTAGGGAACCTATAGAGCTAGGTGACCCTTATATCGTGTTGGAAACATACACTCAGCCGTAGCTCTAGCTGTATAGCATAATATGAGCCCGTACTAGATGTGTACATTGAGAGAGATTATCTAGGGTGTAATTCCTTGTTCTAGCTGAGCGGGCCTGAAAGGCCAAGTCTATACCGATTGAGATGAGATAGGGTCAAGGACCCACTGTGATATATTATATTGGGCCTGAGAGGCCAAGCACATATTGACTGGGATAGGGTCGAGGACCCATTATGAGATATTATATATATATATACCTATATTGAATCGGGATGCACGCCGCAACAGTATATATATTGGATCGGACTGCACGCCGCAATAATATGCATGTAATATACATGTAATATACATGTGGGATGGACTGCACGCCGCAATATTATTGCGCTTGGGCTGTAGGAGCCCCTTCGGAGTCTGAGTCTGCACACATTCTCAGTGAGCACTGGTGTATATTATGGGATCGTGTTGCGCGCCGCAGCAGTATAAATATATATACATATATATATTGGATCGGACCGCACGCCGCAGTAATACATGTGTGGATCGGGCTGCACGCCGCAGTATAATAGTGCTTGGGCCTAGGGAGCCCCTCCGAAGTCTGTATACACCCCCAGTGAGCGTCGTCGACGTTAAATGGAGCGGGTTGCACGCCGCAGCGGTATATGTATTGTAGCGGGTTGCACGCAGCATTATACTTAATCATATCCTACTATCTACTTAAATACTTATACATTATAGACATAGGTATGCGTCTTTATATGTTGAGATGGCCGTACACCGTAGGGGTACGAGTGAGGGTTGGATCAGTGTAGAATCTTGTAGAGATAAACGTGGATTGGAGATTAGAGTACTACCATAGTGATGACGTACATGTGAGGGTTGCCTTAGAACTGCTAAGTGATAGCACAGGAGTTCTTACCTTCAGTTATTATTTATTATTGTTACTCACTGAGTTGAAATATACTCACCCCACTCCCCTGCACTTTCTGTGCAGATCCACAGGTGCCTGAGAGCAGTTGAGACATTGTAGCTGCTGATCCTTGTCTACTTTTGCGGAGATTATGAGGTAGCTGCCAGCGTACGCAGAGCTTGTCTTCTCCTTCTTTATCATCTTGTTGATTTCCTAATTGCCTAGACTTGGTTGTAGTAGGATGCTATTCTGTAGAGGCTCGGTCTCGTGACACCACGATATGGTTGGGACCGTATTTTGTATGTTTTACATTTTCGCTTATCACCTGATATGATCATTTACTGTTTAAGTTTAATTTGATTAATAATTGGTTGGTTTAAGGGATAATATGGTCGGGCTTGCCTAGCATTGTGTTAGGTGCCATCACGACCAGGGTTTGGGTCGTGACACTATAACCAAATCCTAATGGCCGAGGAAGATCAGGAAAAAACCACCTTCATCACCCACCAAGGCACCTACTGCTACAGAGTGATGCCCTTCGGGTTAAAGAACGCGGGAGCTACTTACCAAAGGCCGGTCACCAAGATGTTCAAAGAGCAACTTGGGAAAACTATTGAGGTTTACATTGATGACATGCTAGTGAAATCAGCGAGGAACGAGGATCATATCGATCACTTGCGAGGAGCCTTCGAGATATTGAACAAATATGGAATGAAGCTGAACCCCGAGAAATGCGCCTTTGGTGTGGCGTCAGGTAAATTCCTTGGCTTCCTCGTATCACAAAGAGGGATCGAAGTCAACCCCGACCAGATTAAGGTGATCACCTCGATACCCGAGGCACTCAACAGCAACAAACAGGTTCATAAGTTGACGAGCCGAATAGTTGCCCTCTCTCGCTTCATCTCCCGGTCGTCAGATAGATGCCACAAATTCTTCAGTGTACTAAGGAAAGACAACGAATTCCACTGGAATGACGAATGCGTCAATGCCCTCTAAGAGTTGAAAGCGTATCTGACGTCCCCACCATTGTTGGATAAAGCAAAGCCGAGTGAACCCCTACTAACATATCTAGCCGTCTCAGAAGTCGCAGTCAGCGCAATGCTCTCCGCGAAGAAAAAGGTACAGAATCACCTATCTATTACATTAGCAAAACTCTAGTGGACGCCGAGCTCAGCAAGCATGACATCACCTATATACCCAGAACTGCCATCAAATCACAAGTCATCGCTGACTTTGTAGCCGATTTTGGTGCCAAAATCGAAGACTTAAGAGAGCTACGGCAGGAGGTAGTTAGAATGTTGAACCAAGGATACTTAAGAGAGCTATTCATCGTTAAAGGGAAGATAAATTTCGCACGATGGCGGCGATGTTTCAGCAATCAATCATGTAAAATTCACCACCTCGCACAAATTAAAGCCAACATTCGCCCATGAATAGTATGACAACTTTGAAGAAAGTATCACCTTTGATAAGTCTGATAACAATGGTTTGTCTTTTCCTCATTATGATGCTTTAGTCATAACTTTACGTATTGCTGACACCGACGTTAAGAGGATCATGGTTGATGAAGGAAGAGGCGCTTGTATTTTCAATCCAAGAGTCCTCGCTCAAATGAGGCTCGAAGATAAGATAATACCGCGCTGCATAACACTAACTGGTTTTAATAATGCAGTGGAACGAACCTCCGGGGATCTATCATTGTTGATTTTAGTAGGGGGAGTTACGCTAGAAATGACTTTTCACGTCATGAACCAGGAAACAGCCTACAACACCATCATAGGACGACCATAGATACACGTCATGAGAGCAGCCCCCCAAGCTTCTACCAAGTAATCAAGTTCCCCACCCTTTGGGGAGTGTTTAGGATTTGGGGCGAACCACGCACAGCACAAGAATGCTACCGAATCGCCCAGGACTGCTCACTCACCAAACATTTGAAAAGTGCAAGTGCGTAGGCATAGCAATTAGCTGTGTCAGGGACTAAGGTCAACCCGACAACGGAAGCTGTAGAAGATCTGGATATCGTGGAAGCCTGCAAGGCAACAGTCGAGGATCTTGACCCTGTACAACTGGACAACACCGACCACACGAAGAAAGCCTACATCGGACACAGCCTCTACAATCCATGTAAGTACCATTAATTCCTAACTAACCACGCGGATCTTTTTGCTTTTTCTCATTCAGATATGTCGGGAATACTGAAAGACATCGCTACCCATAAGCTAAACATTGACCCACTGTATCAACCTATACGGCAAGTTAGAAGGAAGTTCAATACCGCAATCAACAATGCCATCGGTGAAGAGGTAGATAAGCTACTGGCCAACGGATCCATAAGGGAATCAAAATATCCCCAATGGGTCGCCAACATCGTGATGGTCAAGATGAAAAATGGGAAATGGAGGATGTGGGTCGACTTCACCGACCTCAACAAAGAATGCCCAAAAAAACTCATTCCCATTACCCCACATCGACCAGATGATCGACGCCATACGTGACATGAGCTGCTAAGTTTATTGGATGCCTACTCCGGCTACAACCAAATCATGATGGCCGAAGAGGACCAAGAGAAAACAACATTCATCACCCACCAGTGGACATATTGCTACAAGGTGATATCGTTCGGACTCAAAAATGCAGGGGTGACATATCAGAGACTGGTCACCAGAATGTTCAAGGAACATCTCAGCAAGACCATGGAAGTCTACATCGATGATATGCTGTTAAAATCAACAAACAAAAAAGACCGCCTCGACCATCTGAAAGAAGCCTTTGAGAAACAGAGCCGATATGGGATGAAATTGAACCGAGAAAAATGCGCCTTCGGCGTAGCATCAAGGAAGTTCTTAGGGTTCCTCGTATCGCAACAAGGTATTGAACTCAAACTGGACCAGATCAAGGCAATAGCCTCAATACCTAAGACCTTGAACAGCAAGAAATAGGTACAGAAGCTGACATGGCAAATAGTGGCCCTATCCAGGTTCATCTCGCGATCCTACGACAAGTGCCATAGATTTTTTAACGTATTAAGAAAGGATCACGGACTACAATGGAATAAGGAGTGCGCCGAAGCTTTGAAAAAGTTGAAGGAATACCTATCTTCGCCACCACTGCTAGTCAAGGTGAACCCCGGTGAACCCTTGCTAGTATAACTGCGATGTCCAAAGTCGTTGTCAGCGTATTCCTGGTCCACGAAAATAAAGGTACGTAATCTCCTATTTACTATATCAGTAAAACCCTAGTGGATATCGAAACATGGTATCCACACCTCGAAAATCTTGCCCTAGCACTGATCGTAGCTTCACGAAAGCTTAGACCTTGCTTTCAGTGTCACCCCATAAGAGTTGTGATGACTTTTCCCGTGAGGAGCATCCTACACAAACCCGAACTGTCGGGAAGGCTCGCCAGATGGGCCATAGAGCTTAGTGAACACGACATATCCTACCACCCCAGAAATTCCATCAAGTTGCGGGTACTTGCAGATTTTGTCATCGATTTCAATGCCAAGATTTTGCCGGAAGCGGACCTCGAGGCCATTAGCGCTATACTCGATGCCAACCTATGGACCCTCTATACTGATGGTGCTTCTAATGACTAGGGATCGGGACTAGGACTCGTACTCGAGGTCCCCACGGGCGAAATAATTTGCCAGTCCATATGATGTCCCGAGATGACTAAAAATGAGGTCGAGTATGAGGATGTGATTGTAGATATGAAGTTATCAAATACGGAGCTCGACGACTCATCCTCTATTGCAATTCTCAATTCATGGTAAACCAGGTCACCGGGACTTACCATATCAAGGAACAGAGGCTATAGAAATATCAATCAGAAATCCACAAGTTGATGCCCGAATTCGATAAATGCTGCCTGGAACAAATCCCAAGGGCGTAGAACGTCGAAGCAGACAACCTAGCCAAATTGGTCGCAGCCACCAAGAACATCAACAAGGGGAACATAGTCACCCTACTCTATTCAGCCATAGATCACACTGAGGTACTCTCTTTAAATCTTACTTGGGACTGGCGCAACCAGTTTATCTCCTATTTGCAGGACATGACACTCCCACTCGACAAAAAGGCAACCAAAAAGCTCTGCATACAGGTCGCTCGATACTGCCTAATTAACCACGACCTGTATGAAGAATGTTTGGCTGACCCCTCGCTAAGTGCTTAAGGCCGCACCAGACAACGCAAGTACTCGAAGAAGTACACGAGGGTCATTGCGGCGCACAAACTGGTAATTGTGCCCTTGTCTGTTGCATTATCTGCACTGGGTACTACTGGCCCACAATGAAAAAGGAGGCAGCAGAGTACGTTCGCAGGTGCGAACAGTACCAAAAGTATGCCCCATAATACATCAACCAGGAGAGCCCCTACACTCGATAACATCACATTGGCCATTCATCAAATGAGGAATGGACATAATCGGACCCCTACCAGCAGGGCGTGGAAAGGTACGTGTTCTGTTAGTTTTGACTGACTACTTCTCCAAGTTGATAGAAGAAGGTGCCGTATGCCCAAATACGCGAACAAGAAGTCGTAGCCTTCATATAGAAATATATCATATGCCATTTCAGTATCCTCAAAGAAATCAGCTGCGACAATGGCCCACAAATTATCGGCAAAAAGATAACGGATTTCTGTGACAAATGGCGTATCAAACAGATACTCTCCACACCATATCATCCCTCCACTAACGACCAAGCTGAAGCATCCAACAAAACCATACTGAACATTCTGAAGAAGAAACTCGAAGAAGCTAAAGGGCTCTGGCCTGAATTGCTACCAGAGGTACTCTGAGTGTACCAGAAAACACCCAAATCCAGTACAGGAGAAACACTGTATTCATTGGTCTACAAAATTGATGCGGTTATACCGATCGAAATTGGAGAACTGAGCCCAAGATACTCACACACCAGCGGACCAGACAATGACATGGGAAGCCTTCAAGACCTCCATGAAGCCGAAGAGCGAACAAATATGGCCCACATAAGAATGATGGCTCAAAAGAAATAGGTCGAAAGGTATTACAACAAAAAATACAAAATACGACCACTCAAACTAGGAAACTACGTCCTCAAAGCCAAAACTTTGGCGTCAAAAGACCCGAGCGAAGGAAAATTGGGTACCAATTGGAGTGGGACATATAAAATCACAGCAGATGCAGGTAAAGGAGCATTCCAGTTGGAAACAATGGAAGGAAAAACACTTCAGAACAACTAGAATGTCGCCCACATCAAAAACTTCCACTTTTGAAGGGCATCTCCCGAGTAGACTCTTTTTCCCTTACCCAAGTTTTGTCCCAATTGGGTTTTCTCGGGGAGGTTTTTAACGAGGTAGCAAAACACCCAAGGCGCATGGAAACAGGTTTATCATACTGGTCAGTCAACATGTCTCTCCAGACCAATATAATAGAGGGACTAGCCTAGCTAATTTCTCCATTATGTAAGCGGCCACGGCCGCCTTCTCCATTATGTAACTGGCCACGACCACCTTATCCATTATGTAAGAGGCTACAATCACCTTCTTCATTACGTAAGCGGTTACGACCACCTTCTCCTTTATGTAAGCGGCCATGGCCACCTTCTCCATTATGTAAGCGGTTATGGCCACCTTCTCCATTATGCAAGCGGCCATGGCCATCGCCAATAATTATTGACCGCGCTCGACGATGATAGATAAAAACTTCAACAACAGTTGAAGTTACATCTATTTTGGGCCAAAGGCCGTCGCCAATAATTGTCGATCCCGCTCGACGATGACAGATAAACACTTCAACAACAATTGAAGTAACATCCTTTTGGGCCAAAGGCCATTACCAATAATTGTCGATCCCGCTCGACGACAATGGATAAACACTTCAACAATAGTTGAAGTTATATGCTTTTAGGTTAAATGCCATCGCCAATAATTGTTGATCCTGCTCGACGATGACAGATAAACACTTCAACAACAGCTGAAGTTACATCCTTTTTGGGCCATAGACTATCGCCAATAATTGTCGATCCCGCTCGACGACGACGGATAAATACTTCAACAACATTTGAAGTTATATCCTTTTGGGCCAAAGGCCATCGCCAATAATTGTCGATCCCGCTCAACGACGACGGATAAATAGTTCAACGATAGTTAAAGTTACATCCTACTTGCCAAAGGCCTTCACTAAGGATCGTCGATCCTATCCGACAGAAACAAACAGTATGTAAGCAAAGAACAATGCAAAAGGATAAGCAACACAAGCGTAACTCTTTTACTATAACAAAAATTATGTACACTTAGTCCCACGAAGGGCTCCCATTACATTCTAAAAAAAGAAGAAGAAGAAAAAAATGCAAAATCTATACAAGTCCTAAGGGGCCTCTCCAGGTTTGTCCTTGCCATCTACTTGCCCCCTTTCTTGGTCATCTTGGTAAGCCTCGTTAAACCACGAGGTGAACTCAAACCGATTGACGTCTTCAGAAGTATAACCTTCTCGGTTGGGAGAGTAAGAGATATACCCATAGGCCACATGGGCGGAATGCGCCTCACACAAACGTGCTTGGACCTCCTCCTCAGAGGCACGTAATGCAACAAGAAGCCCTTTATACACGTCTAACTTAGCTTCCGTGTATATCCACATCTCATGTGTATCACAGGCCTCGCCTCCGAACTGTGGCAGGGCAGCACGCTTAAGAACGTCAATCTCAGCCGCCTTAGTTGCAAGCTCGGCTGTCAAAGCCGCCACCCTACCATGAAGGTCAGCTACCTCCGCCGCAACTCCGCGGCTAAGCTCCAACTCTTCCTCCCTCAGCTTGAGGAGCGACTCCACCTTACTATTGCGAGCCACCGCCTCATAAACTCTTCATTCGCTTTTTCCAGCTCCGCCGCTCTATGGTTTAATTGAGCGTCCCTCTATTCGAGGCCCTCCCAAAAAATTTGGAATTACGGATCCTACTGGAAAAGATTCGCCGCCGCCTGGTGTTTGGAATGACACCGTTTATATTTCTTCACCATCTTATCAAAAATGGTCGCTTTCTTCTTCTTGCGGCGCCGTCTCTGTACCTCCAGAACCATGGTCTAAAAAGAAAAAGAAAATAAGAGTGCATGTACATACACGTAAGTCTGTACGCATACAGATTCAACTATATAACATGCAGAAGAATGGAGAAGTTACCTGCAACACCATACCCGCAACCCGCTGTGATAGCTTCGCATCACTAACATCACTCACCATCTTATGCTCAGGGATCGCACAAAGTAAGGCCATAGCTAATACTGCCCGCTCACTGTGTTGCAACAAGTTGTAAGCCTCTAGAATCACAATATGACAACCAGATCCATCTATTGTCATCTCCACCTGCGCATGGCCCTCGACCATCCCACCCGTGATCCCACGGGCAGCCTCAACAGTCGTCCCCCAGATTCACCACCAACAAGGGGCGATGAAACAACCTCAACAACATGAGCCGTGCTAGTACCGACATTAGCACGTATCTGAGATGTCAACCTCCCAGAATGGACGGTGTCGACCATAAAGACGGGCCTAGTTGGCTGGCGAGGCACGTTCCTCTCTTCATCTCCTGTCGCCACTGTGAGCACGTGATTTTTACCCTACACATGAGTTATTCCCAAAAAATTCAAAATAAAAGAGTTTTGCCTTGTTTGCAATATTTGTGGACTTTATGTTATTTTTCTTATTGTTTGCATTTGTGTGTCCATGTTTATTTGTTTAATTAATGAAAAATACAAAAATACGTCACATTTTTATTTATGATTCATTAAAAGTAATCAAGTATTTTACAAAAATAAAAAATTACAAAAAAAACATGTATTTTTTGCATTTTTTAGTGTTTAATATCAAATGGTGTGATTTATTTTAATTGATGTTTAAATCGAGTGTGATAATTATTAGTGTAACTTAATTAATACTTTTGTAATGTTTATTTGATTTTTGTAGTGTAATTAGCATTTTTTTTGTTGAGCTAAAATCAATAAACAAAGAAGAAAAGGATTGGGCCAAATCCAATTAAATTAAGCAAGCCCAAAATCAAAACCCAGTCCAATAATGCCCGGTCCCCTGTAAACCCAAACAGCCCCATTTGTTTGCCTTAGAATTAATCTGGACCGTTGATCATCATGATCCAACGGTCGAGATTAAGTCCCACACTTAACCCAACTAAAGACCCCCAAACCCTGTGTTTCTCGTTCATTTCTCACCAAACAAAGAACCCTAATCACTTCTCCCTAAGAGCAACCCTAGCCGCCACCCCACCCCATCGACGAAAACCCGGCGGCAACAACGCCGCCGGCCACCAAAACAACACCACGAGTTCCCCTCCTTCCCCTCTACCTAAAACTACAAACCGTTTTATTCGAATCTCAACCAAGCCTTTCGAATATTAGATCAAAAAACCGGTCAAGAACCCTAAAATTCAATTGGTAAAATTTATCCAATTAATTAGGGATTTTGGGTCTAATAGACCTTAGTCGGAGTATTTTCGGTTGGAAATACTTCGATTAAGGTCCGTTCGACTTCAAAAAGTGCAAATTCGAGTCAAAACCCAAGATTGGCTCAAGCCCGTTAGGTGCTGATTTTCTTATCTTAAGGTATTGTTTCTTCTTCTTCTTTTTTATTTATTCTTGTATTGGTTGTTTAAAATCAATGCTTGGGTATTTCAAATTTTCATTCTTCATCTCCAATAGACCCTTTTATTTGGTCGATCGATTTGCTTCTGTTCGATTGTATGATGATATTTGTGATTGAGTGCGTGTATGCGATTCGATTATCAAAGTCGAACCATGTTCTTACATTACCTTGTTTTCTGCCGAGATACTGTGGAATCCGAGATGCTGTTGAATCGAAATCTTATCTAGTTGATTGTGTGTTATCGATTCTAGGTGTTATAATCGATTAAACGAATATCGTCGAATAGTTATAAAGTTTTGTTTAGAACAGTAGGACATTAGTGTTAATACCAATCAACTCCATGTTTGAACTACTGTCGAATTGAAGTTGAATTGTAATGTTTCGAATTAGGAATTCGAATTGGTTATAGCTGAATTGGGATTATATGGTTTGGAGTTAATTCAAATGAATACGGCCAGCATGTTCGAGGGACTGTTAATATACCTGATTATCACTGTGTGTTCAGTATAATTGGAAAACAGAAGTAACATGGGAGCCATCTCGCAGGGTAAGGGGTTTTGAATAGAAAAACAGGCTACTAGTACGCTTTTGGATTAAAAATGAGATTTAGACATAAAGTAATGGGCTGGGCAGAGAATATTAGGGAAAGAAGTTTTTTTTTACACTGTTAAGTGCTCTTAAGAGCTGGACAATCAGTGCACATGTGCAGGGAATAAACAGGCTGGCCTGGCTCTTAGTTTTGTCTATAAAAGAGAATAGGAGAGGAACTGTAAGGGGGGGGGGGACTGTTCCATTGATCTTAATTTTCTTCTTCTTTCGATAATTTACAAGTCTGTCTTTGAAGTTTTCGTTGGATTCCATCTGGTATTCAAAGAAACATACAGATAGAGGCATAAATACACACACATATAGACATTGTGTTACTGTTCCATTGAGGTTTGGCTACTGTTGTTGTTGCTGTTATTCAGTTTGTGAGAGAGGCTACTTGTTTGCTGTTGTTGTTTGTCGAGATTGGTGGTGTTTGGTTTGTTGCTGTTGCTTCTGTTTGTTGTGGTGTTTGTTTTCTGTTTCTATCTTGTTGTTTGAAGTCAGTTGTGTAACAACATTTGGGTGCACAAGTCCCCCAGGGTATTTCATAAGTATAGGGGTCTGTTTTGATTTGGAAATCTGGGCTGTTGGTCTCTTTGAAGTGGTGGAGTCCTTGGTCTTTGATTTCTATCTCTGGAGTCTGTTGCTGGGATACTTTGGTTACTGCTGAATGTGGTATCTGTTGATTGTTGCTGTTCTGTGTTGTTGCTGGTCCACTGCTACTGTTGCTCTACTGACTGACTGCCATCCTTTGTCACTGCTTATTCTTCCTTCTTTTCTTCCATATTCCAGGTACACATTTTGTAAACCTTAAAGCTTATGGAAATGAATTGAAAGCTGTTCAAAGCCATGCTGTTGCAATCTTTGTTTTTTCAGTTTTCTTACTTCCTTTTGTACATAATAAGGATGATGTTGTATATTCATCAGATAAAACTAATGTTTAGTTCGAACTGCGATGAGGTCTACACTGTTAAACTAGATTACAACTGTTAGATCTTGGATACCACTTGGTTGATTTTAAATAGGAGAGAATAGGGTAGCAGTGACCAATTTTATCATGTGGAAATGTATAGTCAATAGCCAATGCATCTGTTACTGTCTCCTCATTCTCCAGCATAGTGTCCTACATGACTTTGTAGTTTATTTCGTGGTAAATGGGAATGATATGTTTCTAAAGGACCTTTGTTTATTATTAAAGACCGAGTGAATAGAAAACCATAAGTCGTGTTAGGATTGACTTTAAACAAATAAGGCGAGGCCCGCTAAATAAAGTATGAATCATGATGCCCTCATAAAGGTATACATATTCGAATGATTAGAATTTTTGGAATGAGTCGTGTGACTGATTTCATGGCCCTTCGCAAAAACAGTAATATGCTAGTCACTTTTAGTGCGGGTTTAACTTTTTTTTTACTTTCTTAAAACGGGTGTGCATTTCATGTGACCCGACTCCAATTTTGAACAAGGTTAAATAAAGCGTGTCAGGAACCACAGGCGCATTTCATATAGTGTGGCTCGTAACATGTTTTAAATAATTTGGAATAAACTCCTAAATAAATATGGCAGGATGTAGTTCGCTTTAAATTTGAGTTAGGGGTGTGCCTCGCCTAACAAGTTATACAAATCGCGGGGCCCTCATAAATGTACATATAAAATACTTAGATTTCGAGATGTGTCGTTTTCTTAGCGAATATCATGGCCTTCTCAAAAGTGTAAATAAGTAATCGCTCTAGGCGCGTAGTTTAATAATTCTACCTTCTTAAATACGGGTGTGCATTTCATGCAACCCAAATCCAAATCCCAAAATGTTGAATAAGAATGTGTCGAGGATCCGGGTGCATTTCATGTGACGTGATTCGAAACATATTTTTTAGGCAACTTTCTCTTTCGTAAATCATAATAATAATAAAAGCGGTAAAGGGATATTAATTTGCACTAAGTATATAACTGTAAAAAATTAGATAAATAAGCCGAATACGACAGTTAAGCGACCGTGCTAGAACCACGGAATTCGGGAATGCCTAATACCTTCTCCCGGGTTAACAGAATTCCTTATCCGGATTTCTGGTTCGCGGACCATTAAATAGAGTCAAACCTTGCCTCAATTCGGGTTTCAAACCGGTGACTTGGGACACCATAAATCTCCCAAGTGGCGACTCCGAATCTCTCAATAAATGAACCCCGTTTTGGTTGTCCTTTAATTGGAAAAACTCCCTTGCGCCCTCGCGGGTGCGGTAAAAAGGAGGTGTGATAGCTCTGGCGACTCTGCTGGGGATATAATTTAGAATTCGAGCTCGGAATAATTGTTGTATTTGGCTTATTTATTATCTGATTTTTATTGCATGTTTGTATTAATGTGCTAAATATTGTTTTTACTGCTTTGATATTTTGTGAATTGTACATATAAATTGTGCCGAAACCAATCTCCTCTCCGAGTCTTCTAAATCATGAAGAAGGGTGCACTTCGTGTGACTTCTTTTCTGTATAGTGTCTAATTCCCACTTTAGAACGAGGTTTGGATAAGTTGCAAAACCGGTGAAGCTTCTGTATTCCCGGGTTGCTGCGTCCTCCTCGGCTCGAGCTGTCCGCTCGGGTAAGCCAGGTCTAGAACAATAAACCCAGGTTCTTGAACCTAGAATAACAAAGCTTCATGCCGGATCCCTAGTAGGAACGTTTATTTGCATCATGTTGCATTTGACTTAGGGGACTCAACACAGGGGTTGGGTCCGTCTAGGACAGGTGACCTGAAATGAAAAGACTATCCTGCTGCATCCTGCATTTACCTGTTATAGACTGGCATGCTGACCGGCTTTAGATATAAGGAAAATTAAAATAAAAAAAAAAAATAGCCATTATCTTTTTATGAATAAATAAATAATGTAGTTTGTTTCATTAAAACCGAACTACGTGGGTTTGATTCTCATTGGATGTGAGATACGTAGGCAACCTCTATCAGGTCCAACTTCACCTTTTGAAAAATAGCCAAAATATCAAAACTAACTTTTGTACTAAATAAGTCGGTGACGTTGTTTTCAAAAATAGCCGAATGTTCCCGAAAGGGACGCCGGAAGGCTGATTTCGTATAAACGGCCACCTTTGGGTCAATTTTTGATTTCGATCAATTTACCCCCACAGCCTTAAAAACCTTCGTCCCCGAGACGTTGAAAGGCCGTGATTGAAAACTGATTTTTTTATTATTTAGCAAAACGGAGTTGTTTTTCTTATTTAAATCACCTTAATAAATGTGCAGGATGAGCACGAATCAGAATAAGTCATTTTCAATCTTTAGCGAGGTCCCTCAGCAGCTCCATATGTGGTGGAACGATTTGGAAGACAGTAGCAAAATGATAGTGGAGAGAATTTTGGGAGGTTTGGTTAATCTGTTGAATATCAAGCCAAGGAAAGACATCATCGAGGCATTGATATCTTTTTGGGATCCGACCCGGAATGTGTTCCGTTTTGTCAACTTTGAACTGACACCCACGCTAGAGGAGATTACGGGCTATGCAGGGCTAAATGGGAAATTAAGAGGGCAATACCTGCTCTCACCAAGACCGGTGTCTCCACATGGGTTTCTGGATTTGCTCAGTATTAGTCGGAAGGTGAAAAATGATGATTTGCTAGAAGGATGTTGCGATCTCCAATTCTTATACCAACGGTACGGCACTCCTCGGGGTTTTGAAGAGTCAAACCTTGGACTAACTCACGCAGGGAATAGAACCAAGTGGGAGGCCAGACGAATTCTAGCATTCATAACGACATTCTTGGGAGTCGTGATTTGTCCACGCGAAGATAAGAAAATAGAGATAAGTCTGGTCGGAATAGCTGACGTTGCAATCAAAAAGGATACCAGCACGGTGGTCCCTTTGGTTTTGTCCGAAATCTACCGAGCCTTGACTATATGCCGAGAAGGGGGCAATTTCTTTCAAGGATGCAATCTGTTACTCCAATTGTGGATGCAAGAACACCTCCGTCACCGGGCACGATACATGAACCATGGGTTGACTGGAAAAAACTGTATTAGTGGTTTTGAGGAACTGATGATAGGCGCTGTATTCCCTGAAGGCGTCGAGGCATGGCTTGCACGACTGAGCTCAATAGAAGCCGATCAGGTTGAATGGGCGTTCGGGTGGTTACCCGATACTGAAGTAATATATATGGCAGCCGAGGAGTGTTATATCCTTCTGATGGGGATCCGCAGTGTCCAACCATATGTTCCTCATCGTGTATTACGTCAACTAGGAAGGTTTCAGGTTATTCCTACCGATCAAGACCTGAGAAAGCACGCCATTGAGTTGAGCCCAGGAGTCGTATTCCCCGAAGAGAAGATTAGAAAGCTGTGGCATGAATGTAGATTCCTTGAGCCTAAAACCATGGTTCGGGAACTAGCTAAGGGTGAGGTGGACCCAAAGTACAATGTGTGGTTCGGGAAAAGATTTCAGATTCGTCGGAAATGTTCTAAAAGAGCCCATGTCCAACAGTTCACGGAAGATTCACAGGAGCAATGGAATTGGCTAGCAAAGGAGGAGGGGTACGGGACGAAGATTGGTAGGATAGAACAGCAGGTCCGGGACCTTCAATTCGAGAAGAACATGCAAGCTGCCGCCGACGAAGGAGACAAAAGAAGTTGGCACAAGAAAATGACTTCTTGAGAGCTCAAATCCAGCAAATGAAAAGGGATGCTGACAGACAGTTGAGGAGTCGGGCAGACGAAAAATTGATAAAGGGTTTGAGAAGCCAAGTCACCGATATCCAAAGAGAATTGGACGAGTCGAAGGCCCGAACAACGAGGATCCGTGCTAGCTGGAGAAAGGAGGCACATCAACATGCACTTCACCTACAACGGGTGGAGGAAGATTACACTGAGACCATCACTAGTCTAAGGGAGGCAAATGTTATCCTCAGGGAGCGGGTTTTCAAGCAAGCCCGAGATGCCAGAGCAGACCTCGACCGTTGTCACGATTTGATGGCCCGACTGCAAGAACAAGTGGATAGGCTTTTAGACCAAGTCACCAACAATGCTCGAATATTGGGGGCGAAAAACCAACGGATAGAACGGCTACTCGGAGAAAGGGACATGATCAAGGACAGAATTGGAGAAATCGGGCATTATGTCACCATGAAGTGCTTAGCTTGTGAACAAATGCCTCGCACCGACCTTTTTGCTTCGGTTATGGGTTATGTTCATCGGATCATGAGAGAGTTAAGGGGACTGCACAAGGACCTCACACCAAGGCCCGCGGCAAGGCCGAATGATGCCTCGCGGGCCCCCAGGAATTTTAGAGCATTAGATTTTTGATTAAAAATGTATTTTTGAAATGTCGGGTCAAGCTAGTTGGCATTTTTATCTTTACTTTCCCGAGTCAAGCATTTCTTTTATTTTGCTGATTGTTGTAAGACGTGTTTTGTAACTGCAAGGTTTTATTTGATATAAAAGTTACTGAATTTTGCCACAATCTTGTTACCAGAACTACGCTCGGTCTGATTCACGTGGGGACGTGATACGTAGGCAATCCACATAAGATTCGACCACCACTAAAAAAGAAAGGAAAAGACACGAAGGTTAATAACAATAAGGCTTTCAAGGATAGTTGAAAAAAAAAAAAAGAAGAAAAAGAAAAAGAAAAAAAAAAAGAGAAAAGCTGGAATGACGCATGTTACGAGTGCATGTAGAAAGGATGATTTGGTTAGGTGCATTACATCCAACGTGCTGTAACATATCTGTTAAACTCGGTAAACTAACAAGTTTGTTGCATCTCCAGAAAAGTTTAGCAGTTGGTTTGACAGAATATACTGGCCGACCACCATTACCGTACTAGATCTAAAGGGCCAATTCCAGCAAGTATGTCCAGCTCCGGTAAAAGTCTCGAGGAAGAGAAATCAGAGATACAGATCATGAAAGAAGAGGTAGATCGGTTGAAACAGCAGATAACAGAGATGCACCTAGCCTGGGCTAGGGGACAGTCTTCGCCAAACCTCCCTACTCTCGCATCAGCTCCAGAACATCCACCCCTTGATCCTTCGACAAGCGCCCCACTCTATCCATACTTTCAGGGGGAAAACCCATATGCCACCCACATTCCACCAGCCAAACCAAATCCTCCTCCAGTCACCCCTGTTTTTGTGGCACCTCCACCTGCTCCTCTGCAAAGGCCGGCCGGCGAGCCGCATGTTCAGATCCATGACAACTCTTACTATCCTCCGGAGCCTACTTTTAGGGCTCCTGAACCGCAATCACATACCCCTCACTGGGATAATCCGGCAGAACCGGAAAAGTACTTCCAAAGTTCGGAACATGAGGAAGTTATCAGAAAAGTTAAAAGCCTGGAGCAGTCCTTCAGGAACATGCACGGTTTGGGTAACCAGGTCAGTGTCGCTTACAAGGATCTGTGCCCGTTCCCCGACGACCAATTACCGTCCGGGTTCAAAATGCCCAAGTTTGACCTATACGAGGGGCACGGTGATCCTGTAGCCCACCTCCGAGGGTTTTGTAGTAAAATACGAGGAGCCGGAGGACGGGACGAGATTCTGATAGCTTACTTCGGTCAGAGTCTGGGAGGATCTGCGCTGGAGTGGTACACTAGACAGGACCCCAGCAGATGGTTTACGTGGGATGATTTGGCTCAAGCTTTTATCGGCCAGTTCCAGTACAATCTTGAAATAATCCCCGACCGCTTATCATTGCTAAAATTAGAGAAGAAGCCCGCTGAAAGTTTCAGGGAATTTGGTTTCCGCTGGAGGGAGCAGGCAGCCAGGGTAGATCCGCCGATGAGAGAGAGCGAGATGGTGGATTACTTCTTGCAGACACTAGAACCAACCTATTTCGGACATCTGGTAACGTCCGTGGGCAAATCATTCACTAAGGTGATAAAAATGGGGGCTATGATTGAGGAAGGTTTGAAGGCCAACAAGATCATGAGCTACTCAGCATTGAAAGCCACCACTCAGGCTATCCAAAGTGGCACTAGAGGAGTACTTGGGAAAAAGAGGAAAGAGGAAGTCGCGGCAGTCGAGTCCGGGACATGGTTCAGAAACAGAGGCCCTGCACCCCAATATAGCCCGCCCCAGCCTCACCACCAAAATTACTTCCACAATCCATATAACCACCCGCGACATTACTATCCCGCACCTGATCCCCATTTTACTGTTCACCACGCACAGTCCTATTCTGTACCTCCCGTCCATGCACCGTGGCGTGCACCAAACCCGCAGAACAATTATCCACCCCCAAGAGCTTACAGAAACCCCTCAGGCGCGAGTTTCCGTCCGAACCAGGCATTCAGGGGCGACAGGGCACCAAGGCCAAAGACTTTCACTCCCTTAGGAGAATCTTACACCAGTCCGTTCCACCGGTTGAAGCAAGTAGGGTTGCTAAATCCGGTTGAAGCTAAGCTACCAAACCCCCTCCCGAAGAACCTGGACCATTCAGTAAATTGTGCATACTGCTCAGGATGTCCGGGACACGATACGGAAAAGTGTTGGAGGTTGAAAACAGCCATCCAGGAGCTCATCGACACTCGCAGGATTGAGGTCCAGACTCCAACAGAGCCCAACATCAACCAAAACCCACTTCCAACTCATCATGAGACCAACATGATCGAGTTGGTACGGGTAGAAGAAGGAAAGGAGAAAGCCTCTCAGACTGTAATAATGATCAAGTCTAGCGGGGTAGGAATGAGAAAGGGGCCGAGCCTTGATGAGCCATCCATTTGCAAGAAGGACTTACCAGGAGGGCGGGAAGCAGAAAAGGGAAGTATGAACGGAGTACCGGTGAGGCCGGGGGAAGTAAAAATAGTTGTACCAGGGGCAGCAACCAAGCCCGTCTTAACGGTAGCAGGCGTTCGAATGGATCCTTTCATCATCAAGCCAGCAATACAGTTGCCAATAACTGATAGCAGAGCTATTCCATGGAATTATGCTCGGATTACAACAACCTACAAAGAAAAGGAAGTGAAAGAGGAAGTTTGCGAAGCGCAAGGTTTGACCCGATCGGGGAGATGTTTTGCCCCTGCGGAATTGAGGAAGATCACTCCGGCGACATTGAAAAAGACGGTAACTGATGAAGAGGTAGAAGAATTCCTGAAAAAGATGAAGCTGCATGACTATTCTATCTTAGAGCAGTTGAAGAAGACTCTTGCGCAAATATCATTGCTATCCTTGCTGATACATTCTGAAGAACATCGGCAAGCTTTGATGAAAGTTCTGAATGAGGCACACGTACCTGATAAAATCTCGGTGAGTCATTTGGAGAAGATCACCAATAGGATCTTCGAAGCGAATCGGATCACCTTCACCGATGATGAATTGCCCGAGGAAGGCACCGAGCACAATAAGGCTTTATATCTTACGGTAAAGTGTGAAGAGTCGGTGGTTACCAAAGTCCTTGTCGATAATGGGTTCAGTGCTAACATTTGTCCTCTCTCTACGCTGGACAAGTTGAAAGTGGACATCGGCAGGATACGCAAGAACAACATATGTGTCCGAGGGTTTGATGGAGGAGGCAAGGCATCGGTTGGGGACATAGTGTTAATCTCGACAATTGGGCCAGGTGGAGTTCACCATGGAATTCCAGGTGCTGGACATGGTGGTGTCATATAACCTTCTGATAGGGCGACCATGGATCCATGCCGCAAGAGCGGTTCCATCCAGCTTACACCAACTCGTCAAGTTTGAGTGGGACCAACAGGAGATCGTCGTCCATGGAGAGAATGATCTACAACCGGGCACCATCGTCCCTTTCGTTGAGACGGAAGAAGATGTTGGGCCATGGGTATACCAGATCTGCGATGTGGTATCCGCCAACCGAGTTCCAGGAAGGGGAATGCATTCCCAATGACAGAATAATTACTGCAGACGTCATGGTGGCTCGTGAAATGTTGAGACATGGTTTCATACCCGGCAAAGGTCTAGGTGCATCTCTGCAAGGAATCATACAACCGGTATCTATGGTCGAAAACGTAGGAACCTTCGGCTTGGGATTCAAGCCAACATCAGAGGACATCCAGCAAGCCAAGAAGAATAAGCAGAAGACATGGGTGCTCCCGAAGCCTGTCCCACGCCTTTCCCAATCTTTCGTCAGGTCTGGAGTAAGAGGACATCCGACGACAAAGATTCCCGGTCCTATGGTTAGGCCAGACGAAGAGTTCTTAAGAAAGTTCAAGGACCTATTTGCAGATGTATGCATGCTCGAGGACGGCGAAGGATCCAGCCATGCCGAGATACAGTTTGTGGGGTCGAAAGCAAAATTGAATAATTGGAAGGCTACTCCTCTCCCTGTCCGGAAGGAGTTTTGGTAGTTTGTTTTGGATTGTGTTTTTTCGAAATTTTGTGTTGGGGGTTGTCCCCGGAGTAAATCCAGTTGTTTTAGTTCATTTTGGTTTGAGTTTGCAAGGTTGTTTTCCTTGTACTATTCCCATTAATGAAATTTGGTTCCCTTCGTGTCTAATTTTGTTTATTTTCCTTCTTTTTAACTTTTCTGAACAGCCTTCTTTCAACTGATCTTAATGATATGGCGTGCTTAAAGATTAATCAACCCAGTCTGGAAAGTCAATCGGGTTTGAAAATAATAACGCATGAAATAAGAAGTGACGAGAGTGAGTCAGAGTACGGCGATGATGAAGCCGTAGAAGAAATCGGTGAAGAATTAAGTCAATTCGAGGAAAAACCCAAACCAAATTTAAATGATACTGAGGCCGTTAATCTTGGGAACGCGGATGACGTCAAAGAAACCCGAATAAGTGTCCATATTGAACCCAACTTGAGAGAAGAGTTGATCAAAACACTCATGGAGTTTAAAGACATTTTCGCATGGTCATACGACGACATGCCAGGACTCAGCACTGATCTAGTGGTTCATAAATTACCCACTGATCCGGCATATCCTCCCGTCAAGCAGAAGCTGCGGAAATTCAAGACGGAGATGAGTGTGAAGATCAAGGAGGAAGTAACCAAGCAGTTGCAGGCGAAAGTCATTCGTGTCACTCGATACCCTGAATGGTTGGCTAATGTAGTACCGGTGCCAAAGAAAGACGGAAAGATCAGAGTATGCGTGGACTATCGCAATCTCAACAAGGCGAGTCCTAAGGATAATTTCCCGCTTCCCAATATCCATATCCTGATTGATAATTGCGCCGGGCGTGAAATCGGATCCTTTGTGGACTGTTATGCGGGGTATCATCAGATCTTGATGGATGAAGAGGACGCAGAAAAGACGGCTTTTATCACACCGTGGGGGACTTATTGCTACCGAGTGATGCCGTTCGGTTTGAAGAACGCAGGGGCAACATACATGAGGGCGATGACTACGGTATTCCATGACATGATACACAAGGAGATTGAAGTGTACGTGGATGATGTGATCATAAAATCTAGACGTCAAGAAGACCATGTTGCCGACCTCAGGAAGTTCTTTCAAAGACTTCGAAGATACGACATCAAGCTCAATCCGGCCAAATGCGCATTCGGAGTTCCATCGGGAAAGTTGCTAGGATTCATCGTCAGCCGACGGGGCATTGAGTTGGACCCATCCAAAATCAAGTCCATCCAGGAGTTACCCTCGCCAAGGAATAAAACAGAGGTAATAAGTCTGTTGGGAAGGTTAATTACATCAGTAGGTTTATTGCTCAGCTTATAGCAACCTGCGAACCCATATTCCGTCTGTTGAAGAAAGACGTGGCGATAGAATGGACGACAGAATGTCAAGAAGCATTTGACCAAATCAAAGGGTATCTGTCAAACCCACCCGTACTAGTTCCGCCCGAACCAGGTAGACCCTTGATTCTTTATCTTACAGTTTTGGAGAATTCGTTCGGCTGCGTGCTGGGGCAGCACGATCTTACTGGCAGAAAGGAACGGGCCATTTACTACCTCAGTAAGAAATTCATGGTCCACGAGGTTAAGTACACTCATTTGGAAAAGACATGTTGTGCCTTGACATGGGTAGCCCAAAAGCTGAAACATTATTTGTCTTCTTACACCACTTACCTCATTTCGCGTTTGGATCCGTTGAAGTATATTTTCCAGAAACCTATGCCTACAGGGAGGTTGGCAAAATGGCAAATATTACTTACCGAGTTCGACATCATATACGTGACAAGGACGGCTATGAAAGCTCAAGCCCTAGCCGATCACTTAGCTGAGAACCCTGTTGATAACGAATACGAACCTTTGAGGACGTATTTTCCGGACGAAGAAGTATTGCAAATTGATGGGTTGGAACTGACCGAGGAGCCAGGTTGGAAGCTTTTCTTCGACAGAGCGGCGAACGCAAAAGGGGTCGGAGTAGGGGCTGTACTTATCTCTGAAACAGGACATCATTATCCTGTCACTGCTCAACTGCGTTTCCATTGCACCAACAATATGGCTGAGTACGAGGCATGTATCTTGGGGTTGCGATTAGCGGTGGACATGGATGTACGGGACGTCTTGGTCTTGGGGGACTCGGACCTTCTGGTACATCAGATTCAGGGAGAATGGGAAACCAGAGATTTAAAGCTTATCCCATATCGTCAGTGTTTGCATGATTTGACCAAACGCTTTCGATCGGTAGAATTTAGGCACATCCCAAGGATGCATAATGAGGTTGCCGACGCGTTGGCTACTTTAGCGTCGATGCTACATCACCCGGACAAGGTTCGTGTCGATCCGTTACATATCCAGGTCCGGAATCAACATGCTTATTGTAACGTGATAGAGGAAGAGGCGGATGGTGAGCCATGGTTTCATGATGTCAAGGAATACCTCAGGTTAGGAGTATACCCAGAGCAAGCAACTGGAGATCAAAAGCGAGCTATTCGGTGGTTGGCGAACGGATTTTTCCTTAGTGGAGGGGTGCTGTACAAAAGGACCCCAGACTTGGGATTGTTAAGATGCATAGATGCAAGTCAAGCCACAACAGTGATGACGGATATACACTCGGGAGTTTGTGGACCACACATGAGCGGGTATGTATTGGCAAAGAAGATTCTTCGAGCAGGGATATTACTGGCTCACTATGGAGCGTGATTGTATAAGTTTCGTGCGAAGATGCCATCAGTGTCGGATACACGGAGATTTGATTCATTCTCCGCCGACTGAATTGCATACAATGTCAGCACCATGGCTGTTTGTTGCATGGGGTATGGATGTTATTGGACCTATAGAACCTGCGGCTTCCAATGGTCATAGGTTCATTCTGGTAACGATCGATTACTTTACCAAGTGGGTGGAGGCCAAAACCTTCAAATCAGTAACCAAGAAGGCGGTGGTGGACTTCGTACATTCCCACATCATCTGCAGGTTTGGAATTCCAAAGATAATCATCACAGATAACGGTGTCAATCTTAATAGCGGATTGATGAAGGAGGTCTGCCAACAGTTCAAGATCACACACCAAAATTCCACACCGTATCGTCCCAAAGCAAATGGTGCGGTTGAGGCGGCAAACAAGAATATAAAGAAGATATTGAGGAAGATGGTAGAAGGGTCTAGGCAATGGCATGAAAAATTACCATTCGCACTACTGTCCGGACTTCGGTAGGTGCAACTCCATACTCGTTGGTGTATGGGACCGAAGCAGTAATACCAGCAGAAGTTGAAATCCCATCCCTCCGAATTGTCGCCGAAGCTGAGATCGATGACGACGAGTGGGTCAAAACCCGATTAGAGCAATTGAGCTTGATCGATGAAAAGAGATTGACAGCAGTATGTCACGGCCAATTGTATCAAAAGAGAATGGAGAGAGCATATAACAAGAAGGTACGTCCCAGGAAATTTGAAGTGGGACAGCATGTGCTGAAGAGAGTTCTACCACATCAGGCCGAAGCGAAAGGCAAGTTCGCTCCAAATTGGCAGGGACCGTTTGTCGTGACTAGGGTATTATCCAACGGCGCGCTATGTCTAACCGATATTGAGGGAAGATGCACTGATATGGCTATCAATTCCGATGCAGTCAAGAGATATTATGTGTAATTCTTTAACGTACTTGTCAACGTTTGTTTTCGTTTGTGTGTATTTGGCATTTTTCGGAGAATGAAATGACAGAGGCAATTTTTTTTCTCCTACCCAAACACTTTAACCCTTGCTTTCCCCTTTGAGCCTTAATTATTCTTTCATACACCCTCTTTCGGAATCATCAAGGAAGATGTGTAACAAAATAGAAAAAGAAACAAAGAAAAAATACAAGAAAAAGTGAACTATGTTCGACCTGATTCCTCAAGAAGGATACGTAGGCGCCACACGGCTCGGTCATAATAAAATAAAAATCAAAGATCCCCCAAGCAACAAAACTGGGGCAGAAGTCATTGTTTCGTTCGAAAGATAGTGTGGATTCCGAAAGTTGTAATAAGCTAACCGTTGAGGTTAAACCCCTTTCTTTAGCTTCACGCGCAGAAACCACATTAAGAACCAAAAAGACCTCTCGATCAATATTTGAGAAATGCCAAGTCATGCGAATGAAAGCCAAAAGTGACATCCCGACCCTCGATCGAACCCAGGATGCACAAGCCAAAAGGGGATAACGCTCTAGAGGGAATCTCATGGGTGATACCCCACCACAGGGAAAGAAAGCGTAAATGAGAGAGTCTTAACGGTGAAAACCCTCGCGGGCACCTTAAGGCGAAGAAAGTTGAGAGAAATAAAATGAGAGAGTCTTACGGTGAAAACCTTTATGGGCACCCTAAGGCGACGGGAGATAGAGAAATGAGAGAATCTCATTAGTGAAAACCCTTCAAAGGGCACTATGAGGTGACAAGGCGAGATGGTTACAAGGCATCTGCACGAGACAAGGTTGGGACATTCGTTTATTCCTAGCAAAATGCGGCCGTCAGAAAGCGATTGACATGAATAGACTGGGTAGATTAATCGCAAAGGTGCGGCATAACCATTGGATCAGTCACACGTTCAGATAAGTTTTTCCTATTTTTGAGTTCAGAAAAGTTTTTCCTTTTCTTTTGTCATTTGCGGTTAGCATTCTTTTCTCTTTTTCTTTCGCTTTCGAAAATTGATTTTTTCAAAGCTTACTACCAAGTCTCCCAAAGCGGTATAATGAAAATGAATAGGCGTGGAACGAGGCAATAAGGCAGAAGTCGTTTCGATAGTAAGATTGGGACGACAGGTTGATTGGAAGGTTCGCATGAATTACGGAGTATGATGGACACATGTGGCACGTCCGAAAGATGATTTCACGCAACAGATCACCGGCTAAAAAGAGTCGGATCAAACCAAAGATTGGAATAAAAGGAAAGATGAGAAACCGTTCGTGGAAAGAGCATCGTCCCCAGCAAGCGTCAACGTCGTCCTCAAAGTTCGAGAGAGGCCAAGCAGTTGAAAGAGAAAAGAAAATGGCCCCAACAAGAGTGGCACGACCACTCACTGCATTTTGAAACTAACAATTTCTCTTTGATTTAAAGCAGGAAAGGAGGGTTCGTCGGCGGAAAAGCATACCATCCAGAAGTTTATCAAACTGGGGCAGAAAATTTTCTCCTGTTGCAAAAATTTTGTTGAAAGCAAAGACCCAGTGGATAGGGGTAGAAAGCAACACAAGATTTCGGGAAATACCAGCTCCGAGCAGAATAGTTTTGAGAAAGGCCAGACAACACGATGGGGTGATCTTTGAGCCTGGTATCATCCCCAGCAGTTGTTGGAAAAATGAAACAATGGCTTCGAGATTCCCCCAGCAGTATTATATCCCATAATTTGTTCAAGGAAGCAAAAGCGTGAGTCCCAGAGGAGGTATGGGAAGAAGGAAGAGGAAAAGGGGTCCCCCGCCAGGATAATCCCCGGTCCATAACATTTCAAACCCGGCGAGTCCGAGAGAGAATGAGGGGTGAAGGAAACAAAGAATACTTCCTCAGCAGCATCATCCCCAGCAGGTGAGTAAACAGTTCCAAAGATATCCCCAGCAGCCAAAGTAATACGACCCAGGGGGAAAGCAATTCCAAGACAAGATAATTCAGAAGAAAAGGTGGCCCAATAGGCGATACAGGAAGAAGAAAATGGTACATAAAACAAAGGAAGGCGATCGGGATGGGATGAAATTAGGCGATTTAGCTTTGAAGTTATAGTTGAAGTCAGGGAGCCCACCTGGATAATGGAGTGGCGATTTTATTTTGAAGTTATAGTTGAAGTCAGGGAGCCCGCCTGGAGAATGGAGTGGCGATTTTATTTTGAAGTTGTAGTTGAAGTCAGGGAGCCCGCCTGGAGAATGGAGTGGCGATTTAGTTTTGAAGTTGTAGTTGAAGTCAGGGAGCCCGCTTGGAGAATGGAGTGGCGATTTAGTTTTGAAGTTGTAGTTGAAGTCAGGGAGCCCGCCTGAAGAATGGAGTGGCGAGCTAGTTTTGAAGTTGTAGTTGAAGTCGGGGAGCCCGCCTGGAGAATGGAGTGGCGATTTAGTTTTGAAGTTGTAGTTGAAGTCAGGGAGCCCGCCCGGAGAATGGAGTGGCGATTTAGTTTTGAAGTTATAGTTGAAATCAGGGAGCCCGCCTGGAGAATGGAGTGGCGATTTAGTTTTGAAGTTGTAGTTGAAGTCAGGGAGCCCGCCTGAAGAATGGAGTGGCGATTTTATTTTGAAGTTGTAGTTGAAGTCAGGGAGCCCGCCTGAAGAATGGAGTGGCGATTTATTTTGAAGTTGTAGTTGAAGTCAGGGGAGCCCGCCCGAAGAATGGAGTGGCGATTTTATTTTGAAGTTATAGTTGAAGTCAGGGAGCCCGCCTGAAGAATGGAGTGGCGATTCATTTTGAAGTTGTAGTTGAAGCCAGGGAGCCCGCCTGAAGAATGGAGTGGCGATTTAGTCTTGAAGTTGTAGTTGAAGTCAGGGAACCCGCCTGAAGAATGGAGTGGCGATTTTATTTTGAAGTAGTAGTTGAAGTCAGGGAGCCCGCCTGGAGAATGGAGTGGCGATTTTATTTTTGAAGTCGTAGTTGAAGTCGGGGAGCCCGCCCGAAGAATGGAGTGGCGATTTTATTTTGAAGTTGTAGTTGAAGTCAGGGAGCCCGCCTGGAGAATGGAGTGGCGATTTTATTTTGAAGTTGTAGTTGAAGTCAGGGAGCCCGCCTGAAGAATGGAGTGGCGATTTATTGTTGAAGTCGGTTGAGGAAAGCGGTAGCGCATAACGGAAATCCCCAGCGTGAATCCAAGTATATAATCGAAAGGAAGGCAACAAGGATCAGAAAGATAGGCACAAACTTCGAAGGAGAATAGTTCGAAGATTACAAAGGAAGGGACCAACGGTCGGAGTTCGGCAATCAAGACAGGCCGAAATAACAATTGTTAGAAGAGAAGAAGCATGTGAAGAAACATCAGAGAAGACAGAATAGCAAGGAACATGACAAAATCAAGTTGAAGAGATAGATAAGATTTCACAATACTGTAACTTAGTCTAGCTTCTTATTTTTGTTTAGCACGAGGTAATAAGGAGATCAGTTGAGCAGTGGCAATAGCAGTAACAGCAGTAGTAGCAAGATCGCAACAGTCATGGTAGTCCCAGCTACCAAAACTTCCCGAACTACACTGACCTGATTCCTGTTTAGCCTCAGATATGTAGGCAACCTCTGAAGCAAGGTGCGGTCAAAGCTTTTCAAAATGCTTCACAATGGAATACTCGAACGGGTAAAAATCGTTCATAGTTGCTCACTTATCTTTGCACTGAAATTCTTCGTGTTCCCGAGCAAAGAGGGGCAGCTGTGAGCACGTGACTTTTACCCTACACATGAGTTATTCCCAAAAAATTCAAAATAAAAGAGTTTTGGCTTGTTTGCAATATTTGTGGACTTTATGTTATTTTTCTTATTGTTTGCATTTGTGTGTCCATGTTTATTTGTTTAATTAATGAAAAATACAAAAATACGTCACATTTTTATTTATGATTCATTAAAAGTAATCAAGTATTTTACAAAAATAAAAAATTACAAAAAAACATGTATTTTTTGCATTTTTTAGTGTTTAATATCAAAATGGTGTGATTTATTTTAATTGATGTTTAAATCGAGTGTGATAATTATTAGTGTAACTTAATTAATACTTTTGTAATGTTTATTTGATTTTTGTAGTGTAATTAGCATTTTTTTGTTGAGCTAAAATCAATAAACAAAGAAGAAAAGGATTGGGCCAAATCCAATTAAATCAAGCAAGCCCAAAATCAAAACCCAGTCCAATAATGCCCGGTCCCCTGTAAACCCAAACAGCCCCATTTGTTTGCCTTAGAATTAATCTGGACCGTTGATCATCATGATCCAACGGTCGAGATTAAGTCCCACACTTAACCCAACTAAAGACCCCCAAACCCTGTGTTTCTCGTTCATTTCTCACCAAACAAAGAACCCTAATCACTTCTCCCTAAGAGCAACCCTAGCCGCCACCCCACCCCATCGACGAAAACCCGGCGGCAACAACGCCGCCGGCCACCAAAACAACACCACGAGTTCCCCTCCTTCCCCTCTACCTAAAACTACAAACCGTTTTATTCGAATCTCAACCAAGCCTTTCGAATATTAGATCAAAAAACCGGTCAAGAACCCTAAAATTCAATTGGTAAAATTTATCCAATTAATTAGGGATTTGGGGTCTAATAGACCTTAGTCGGAGTATTTTCGGTTGGAAATACTTCGATTAAGGTCCGTTCGACTTCAAAAAGTGCAAATTCGAGTCAAAACCCAAGATTGGCTCAAGCCCGTTAGGTGCTGATTTTCTTATCTTAAGGTATTGTTTCTTCTTTTTTTTTTTTATTTATTCTTGTATTGGTTGTTTAAAATCAATGCTTGGGTATTTCAAATTTTCATTCTTCATCTCCAATAGACCCTTTTATTTGGTCGATCGATTTGCTTCTGTTCGATTGTATGATGATATTTGTGATTGAGTATGCGATTCGATTATCAAAGTCGAACCATGTTCCTACATTACCTTGTTTTCTGCCGAGATACTGTGGAATCCGAGATGCTGTTGAATCGAAATCTTATCTAGTTGATTGTGTGTTATCGATTCTAGGTGTTATAATCGATTAAACGAATATCGTCGAATAGTTATAAAGTTTTGTTTAGAACAGTAGGACATTAGTGTTAATACCAATCAACTCCATGTTTGAACTATTGTCGAATTGAAGTTGAATTGTAATGTTTCGAATTAGGAATTCGAATTGGTTATAGCTGAATTGGGATTATATGGTTTGGAGTTAATTCAAATGAATACGGCCAGCATGTTCGAAGGACTGTTAATATACCTGATTATCACTGTGTGTTCAGTATAATTGGAAAACAGAAGTAACATGGGAGCCATCTCGCAGGGTAAGGGGTTTTGAATAGAAAAACAGGTTACTAGTACGCTTTTGGATTAAAAATGAGATTTAGACATTAAGTAATGGGCTGGGCAGAGAATATTAGGGCAAGAAGTTTTTTTTTAACACTGTTAAGAGCTCTTAAGAGCTGGACAATCAGAGTGCACATGTGCAGGGAATAAACAGGCTGGCCTGGCTCTTAGTTTTGTCTATAAAATAGAATAGGAGAGGAACTGTAAGGGGGGGGGGACTGTTCCATTGATCTTAATTTTCTTCTTCTTTCGATAATTTACAAGTCTGTCTTTGAAGTTTTCGTTGGATTCCATCTGGTATTCAAAGAAACATACAGATAGAGGCAGAAATACACACACATATAGACACTGTGTTACTGTTCCATTGAGGTTTGGCTACTGTTGTTGTTGCTGTTATTCAGTTTGTGAGAGAGGCTACTTGTTTGCTGCTGTTGTTTGTCGAGATTGGTGGTGTTTGGTTTGTTGCTGTTGCTTCTGTTTGTTGTGGTGTTTGTTTTCTTTTGCTATCTTGTTGTTTGAAGTCAGTTGTGTAACAACATTTGGGTGCACAAGTCCCCCAGGGTATTTCATAAGTATAGGGGTCTGTTTTGATTTGGAAATCTGGGTTGTTGGTCTCTTTGAAGTGGTGGAGTCCTTGGTCTTTGATTTCTATCTCTGGAGTCTGTTGCTGGGATACTTTGGTTACTGCTGAATGTGGTATCTGTTGATTGTTGCTGTTCTGTGTTGTTGCTTGTCCACTGCTACTGTTGCTCTACTGACTGACTGCCATCCTTTGTCACTGCTTATTCTTCCTTCTTTTCTTCCATATTCCAGGTACACATTTTGTAAACCTTAAAGCTTATGGAAATGAATTGAAAGCTGTTCAAAGCCATGCTGTTGCAATCTTTTTTTTTCAGTTTTCTTACTTCCTTTTGTACATAATAAGGATGATGTTGTATATTCATCAGATAAAACTAATGTTTAGTTCGAACTGCGATGAGGTCTACACTGTTAAACTAGATTACAACTGTTAGATCTTGGATACCACTTGGTTGATTTTAAATAGGAGAGAATAGGGTAGCAGTGACCAATTTTATCATGTGGAAATGTATAGTCAATAGCCAATGCATCTGTTGTTGTCTCCTCATTCTCCAGCATAGTGTCCTACATGA
Organism: Nicotiana noctiflora; assembly: GCA_032618575.1. Classification (NCBI taxonomy): domain Eukaryota; kingdom Viridiplantae; phylum Streptophyta; class Magnoliopsida; order Solanales; family Solanaceae; genus Nicotiana; species Nicotiana noctiflora. The sequence continues at coordinate 49,202 of JASVEL010009290.1, read as the reverse complement.
CTTTGTGGTTTATTTCGTGGTAAATGGGAATGATATGTTTCTAAAGGACCTTTGTTTATTATTAAAGACCGAGTGAATAGAAAACCATAAGTCATGTTAGGATTGACTTTAAACAAATAAGGCGAGGCCCGCTAAATAAAGTATGAATCATGATGCCCTCATAAAGGTATACATATTCGAATGATTAGAATTTTTGGAATGAGTCGTGTGACTGATTTCATGGCCCTTCGCAAAAACAGTAATATGCTAGTCACTTTTAGTGCGGGTTTAACTTTTTTTTTACTTTCTTAAAATGGGTGTGCATTTCATGTGACCCGACTCCAATTTTGAACAAGGTTAAATAAAGCGTGTCAGGAACCACAGGCGCATTTCATGTAGTGTGGCTCGTAACATGTTTTAAATAATTTGGAATAAACTCCTAAATAAATATGGCAGGATGTAGTTCGCTTTAAATTTGAGTTAGGGGTGTGCCTCGCCTAACAAGTTATACAAATCGCGGGGCCCTCATAAATGTACATATAAAATACTTAGATTTCGAGATGTGTCATTTTCTTAGCGAATAGCATGGCGTTCTCAAAAGTGTAAATAAGTAATCGCTCTAGGCGCGCAGTTTAATAATTCTACCTTCTTAAATACGGGTGTGCATTTCATGCAACCCAAATCCAAATTCCAAAATGTTGAATAAGAATGTGTCGAGGATCCGGGTGCATTTCATGTGACGTGATTCGAAACATATTTTTAGGCAACTTTCTCTTTCGTAAATCATAATAATAATAAAAGCGGTAAAGGGATATTAATTTGCACTAAGTATATAACCGTAAAAAATCAGATAAATAAGCCGAACACGACAGTTGAGCGACCGTGCTAGAACCACGGAATTCGGGAATGCCTAATACCTTCTCCGGGTTAATAGAATTCCTTATCCGGATTTCTGGTTCGCGGACTGTTAAATAGAGTCATTCTTTTCCTCGATTCGGGATTTAACCGGTGACTTGGGACACCATAAATCTCCCAAGTGGCGACTCCGAATCTCTCAATAAATGAACCCCGTTTTGGTTGTCCTTAATTGGAAAAACTCCCTCGCGGGTGCGGTAAAAAGGAGGTGTGACAGCCACCGCCTTGCCTGTCTTGAGGCTTCTTTTTTTCCTCTCCCCGAGCTCCTCTTCCTCAGAAGGCTCGTCTGCAGGGTGCGGAGACGATGTCAATGGCATCTCCTCGCTTGCGGCTATTTCGGCATGCGCTGCCTCTTGCAAAGAGGCTACAGTCACCCCTTCCCTAACAGATGCGTAAAGTATTTCCTGCTCAGCTGGACTGGCATCTGGTTGGGAGGAGTTGGGTGTTGTTGCCCTCTTCTTTGGAGCACTTTGACCTGTCAACAACAATGATTTAACCAACAAGGCTTACGAAAGTGATTGACTAAAGTCGAGAAAAATACCTAAAGGGCTCGTAGGGTCGTAGCGTTCAATGAACTCGGCCCACTTGCGGGTCCCCTCAGCTAAAGGCAATAGGACGGATACCCACTGCTTTATATCGGTTATGAACCGAGGAGTGTGAGCAACCGCTGCAAAGTCACAAAATTTTTATAAGGGTGGTGTAATCGGAACCGCTAAAGTCCAAAATGATAGCAATGTAATAGGAACGAATACTTACGTCTCGAATTCCATCTTTCAGGGAATCCGACAGGATTGGACACCAGGTGTTCCATTCTAATGAAGAAATATTTGCACCAATAGCCTCGGTTGGGCCGATCGTCGGTTTTCATGATCAGCCCTTTTGAACCACGATTTTTTAAATACAACAAGGTGCCCCTCAGGTAGCTGGCACCAACTAGCTGCAAAAGGTGGTGAACGGAGATCTCCAACCCCGCTAACTCCGCGTACGTAGACACTACCCTACACGCATTTAGGGTATACAGAGTAAGTTGGGCAGGGCATATATTATAGAAACGACAAAGTTCTTCCGCCAAGGGAAGAAAGGGGAGCTCATAACCGATTAGAAAAGGGTATTCGTAGACTGTACAATAGCCCAGCTTATAGGTATTCGCGTAGTCATTCCCTGCCAGAACCATCTCTACATGAGCGGGTATACCATACGAAGTACGAAGGAGGTCCAAGTCGGCTTGTTTTAATTCAGACTTTTCCCAAGGCTGTTCAGGAGAATCTCTTTAAAAATCCCTCGTAGCAAGAAGTTGTATTTGCTTGCTAAGTATTCATTAACTTTCAAGTCAAATAAGCGTTGATTGACAGAGCAAAAAAAGAATTTTTAGAATCAAGTCATCAATTTTCTTGAACTAAATTATATTATTCTAGCTTTCGGGTGTAACTCTTATATCATATTTGTTATTTTGGTTATTTTTACTTTATAGTTATATATAGGCTTTTTAATTATATTCATTAACTTAAATATGTCAACAAAAAATATGCATCTAGGTGTTACCGAACTAAAAGAAAAGAGTTAAAACTATAATGTATTCCCTAAAAAGATAATTAGGAGAATGCAATTATAAAAAAAGTTGTTAATAATCTTGGATCTCAAATTATTAGGAAAATAGAATCCAATTTATATATTAAAATAAATGTAAAAATAAAGCTTAAGGCCTTTCGTCAATGTTGTCTTTAGGTCACATAGACTGTGTTGAGCTGCCCCTGATTATTCTATATAGATTTACCTTACCTTTGACATCGACTTGGATTACTCACCCTTAATTAGGCTTTTTAAAGGGAAAATATCACATTCATTTTACCCGTGAATAGTTGCAAGGACTGGTCTTTAAATCTTAATGCATGCAGTTGGTATGGACATATAGTCATGGCTCGTTTTAATTGACTCTTAATTGAGATAACGACTTTTTACAAGAAGCAAGCTGGAATAATTCAATGCATGCTCTGGAAATTATTGTAGGAAACAAAAGCTGGAAATAGTTCAATTCAGTTTTAATTTCTTTATTTTGGTTTCTCACCCGGTGTCCGGCACCCACATTGCAGCCCGACTATATCCGGATTCGTGCCACGTAGGGGCCCTTGCGGGGTGAAGCGCTCCCTACCAAGGATTTTTCCATATCCCGGGCTCAAACCCGAGTCATCTGGTTAAGGAAAAAGCAGTCTTATTCACTGTACCACATACATTATGGTAACTGGCAGTCTTTTCCATATATATATATATGGTGACTATTATTCCACAAGACCCCTCATTTCATTAGAAATACACCCAAAAAACAGAAATATAGCCAAGATTTGATCCGTGTCTATGGCTTTGTTCAATTTCTGCAGTTGCTTCTCTGAGTCATCCAACTCAGAGTCCAGCCGATTCGTTTGCAATGGCGATGTTTGTGTTCTGCGTGATCCCAAGTCTTCCGCAGATATCAACTTCAAGAAGAAGGATAAGCAGAAGCGAAGCTTTAGAAACCCATTTTCTCAGTTTTCTCTATGTAAGTCCCCAAGATAACGTGGCGGATCGAAAATTTACACTTGATAGTTTCAACCTTTAGAGTCTTACCACCGAACCAGTTATACTTTTGAAATTATGGGTTTAGAATTTAACATCAATTGAAATTTTGGTGTCACATATGTATATGTGCTGCAATGTTGGTTCAATATTAAACCCATTGATTATATGTTCCGCTTTACTTGTTTCAAAACAAATACTTATATATACATCATACCTGTGTAAATATTGTGGCAGCTAAAGATTCTGGACAAAGCCAATCCCTCTTAAGGGTAAGCTTAGCCCGAAAGCACAAAGATTCTGATGATCGTGTCCTATGGGAACAAAGTACTGGCCGTCATACAAAGTTCATGATATACTTTTCAATTTCTTACCATCCAACTTATTTTTAAATTTGTTATTCTTCTTCAAAGGAACTTCCTATGGTAAAAAACACACTTTAACATTGAATAAGATATGGGCCTTAATATCAAAAATGGAACTTCTTTGATGAAAATCACGTATGTATTGGGGTTTATTTCTTCTAGCTTAAAGCAAAAAAGAGTTTCTACACATTTTGATATAATTTCAAAGGAGAGTGACAATTCAAAGAAGCACCTTTTCGAACAATAAAATGCGAAAACACTACAGATCTTCCAGTTACGCAGCTATTACCCAACATTACCTTATTTGTTTGGCTCAATAAAATGAGAACCACACTTCTTGCAGATTATAATGAATGGAACGCTCCGAATTAATTTTGGCAAATGCTGATGCTGAATAAATAGCGACAACTTCGAATACAGTACCAGACTACCAGTTGAATGGGTTATAAAGATTGGAAGGCTCCAAATTCTGGAAACTGTAAAGGAATATCAAACGCCAGCCTAAAAAAATGTGAGGTCATATTAGCCAATATACTGAAGCTAAAGTGTGAAACACCGGAGCAGTGGAGAAGATCGAAGCAGTAAGCGCTACTGTTGTCTCGTAGAAGAGAATGGGATTTCATCGAGTGGGAAAAAAAGAGAGAAATGCGGTGAACGTGGATCGAACACGTGACCTTCAGATCTTCAGTCTGACGCTCTCCCAACTGAGCTATCCCCGCTTTTGATATATTCTGCTGCCCTATTTTATTTATCATAAACATACCCGTGATTAATCCCCAACTCTAATACCACCAAAAAGGAAATCTCTCGATGATCTATGATAACTTTTTTATGGGCTAGTTACACTAACCACCCCTGTAATACCACTCAATATTAGATACACTTCTTATATTGAAATATCAAATATTTATACTCCATACACCATGAAATCCTACACTCACACCCTTTATAAGGTGTAACCTTATGTAAACTTAACTAAGTATTTTTAGAATATAAAATGGGAAATGAGTAGTTCCGAAACTCATAACTAGGAAATAAAATTTTTACTTCTTAAGTTATTATTAATAGTTGGCATTATCTTATTAAGTAATTTGTGTTCATTTGTTATTTAAGAATTTCAAAAGATATTATTCTCTTTTTTAAATCAATGGAGCAAACAAAGATTTCAACAAAAATATTTATCCTCTTTGTTAAATTTTCATTAAATAAATACATTAAAAAATTATTTATAAATTTAATTTATTTTTATTATTATATTTTCATATACTTAGTTATAGATATACCTCATATGGGGTGTAACTTTAGAAATTTTAGAGTAAAGGGTATGTAAGTGTTTGAATTTGAAGTACAATGAATATACCTGAAATTGAGTCGTATTACATGGAAGTATAATGTAAGAGTCCTTTTTTTATTTATTTAATGCCTTGATGCCTGGACTTGAAAAACATATTTTGTGGAAATTAGAGTATGACCCATTTTTTAATTAATCAGCATTGCTTTTTACTATTTTTTATTTGGTTTTGACCTATCAAATTTAATTTCATCCGCTCATTTAAAACTCTTATAGTTAGTAAAAAAAAAATTTTTTGGTAATTAAATTATTTTAGTTACCAAGTAATATTTACAAAGTATTTCTATTTTAGTTTGACCTTGGACAACATCCCCATATTCAAACCATCTCTTCCTACTGCATTTCCTGACTATTAACCTATTTACATGATATTAGGATAGTAATCAAGATCTAGCAGTCTTCTCATAAACCTTTGCATCATGCTTCCTCGACCGTGAATCTCCTGAACAAGCAGTCTAACAATTACTTTGCTGCTCCTTTCTTTCTCTTGGAATATTCTTACTTTCCTTTCTTGCCATATGTAATAGACTGCACCTGCTAGAGCCATTTTGTATATTTTTGCAATAGAGCTCCTTCCATTGTAGTATTTTGCAGCCCATTCTAACTCTTGCCCCATACCATTTCCTGTCATTGAATTCCTTGCCACTGCAGTAATGTTCTCCAAATCCTTGCTGAATAAGCATATTTAAAGAATAAGTGTTCAACTGTTTCTTCTGTTGTTTTACAGAGTATGCATTTTATATCCTCTAAACATCCCTATTTGTTCATCCTCTCTCTTGTTAGTAATCTTCTGTGTGCAGCCATTAACAGTGTGAATTTCCACTTAGGCGTTCCTGCATTGTTGCATGTAAGTCTCCTCTATGAAACCTTGTTGAAGTCACCTCTAAGCCTCAAATACATTACCTTGGTTGAAAATTTATCCATCTGTAAAAACTCCTTTTCAGTCATCCCAACTTCCTCCACTTGTTTCTTTGCCTTCAGTATTTTTTGGATCAACCATGATGCATGTTTTGGAATACTACCTGCAGTCATATATTTTTTTTTTATAGTAAAGATGCACCCATTGAATCCAGATTTTGTCTTTCTTCTTTTTAAGATTCCAAAGTAGTTTGCACATAACTGCTTTATTCCAGCTCCCTACATCCAGTATAATCAAGCCTCCAGCAATCTTTGGCCAGTACAATCTGTCCCAGGCCAATAGTGCTTTCTTCTTGTTAGTAAAATTCTTCTTTTTACCTAAGTAGGCGTTAATACTATATTTCATCAGACATTTATTGGTTAGTAGATAATAAAGTAACCAAATACGAACAAATAATAATTTGTAGGAATGTTCAACTCTTACTTCGTTTTCCAAGTAATTTTTCAATTGGCAGAAAAATATTTTGGAAAGATCTTATCTTAACTTTTTATTTTTCAATCATTTTCTACTTTTATTTGATAAAGATAATCTGAAAATTCATAACTTCTCAAAATTGTAAAATTTAAAACTTCATCTCTTCAACTATACATACGCCCCCCTCCCCCCCTTCCCCCGCCTTATCCCTACCCTAGCAAAGGACCCAATACCCCCATTACTACAAGAATTCCTTGAACCACCGGACATTTACATTACACTGATGGATGTGGACCAACAATCAAGAATACCTTCAAGGAAATCCTAGTAGAGAAACACTTGACAAAGTCAAATGATTTACTATCCACAATACTACCATGAGTAGAGCATGAAACGACTTCAAACATAGAGAGCACTGAGCCAATCCCACTGTCATGGGAGTAAAAACTTAGGATATACTAACCATGAAAATTCTCACTTATCATCAAGGTGTTTGGAAGGAAAATCCCCCACCATCTCCAACAGACCATACTCCATTTGGAACCCGACTGAACAGTTTATCCTAATTGACCTAGGATAAAATAAATTTCTTCAGAGTGAAATTTGCTACGGAGGAAAATATGACTAGTGCGCTACACGGATGTCGTTATGGGCCATTTCCTCTCTGATTGAAATTGGTAACCAACTTTCATTCCGATAAATACAAAGATACAATACACAACCATATGGATTAGTCTACCGCAACTATAAATTATATGATAAAGAAATTCTGAAAAATATGCGCATACTGATTGGCAAGGTGCTGAAGATAGACACACGTACCTCTACTACATTACAAGGCAGATATGCACGAATCTCTATTCAAGTGCTAACCGAGGTACCACTGCACAAAATGGTAATAATAGAGGACCACAAGCATCCAATTGTGTATGAGAGTGATGATATTTTGCAAAGAGCGTGAGCGAATTGGCCATATCTAAAAAAAATACCCCTATAAATAATTACCGGCACACTAAAGCAAGTGGAATGCTCAAATAGTTCCCAAAATCTGTCTGGGGAGGAAATCTGGAAAACAACGAAATTTCCAAGGAGGAAGAAGCATCGAGGCAAAATAATAGAGAACCAGAAGCAGAAGCAGTTAATAGTAAAGAATGCCCTAACAGTGATTAAAACGTATAACCTAGATTCCATTAAGTTTTCAATTCTCGGGGAACAAAGTGCTTTGGTATATGAGGGTAAGGTTTGGATAGACCCACATGAACAGGGCTCGCGCACTGATATAGGGCCCCGTACAAATAACCCAAAGAGCGGAAGAGTGCAAAGCTCAATTAACGCATCACATCAAACCAAGTCTGACACAATACCTAATAACTCATAGGGGGGAAAAGATCCTCTCAAGGTTAGTCACACACTCCTACCCCCCTTCTAACACACACTATAACTCCATTGATATGAACTCTGGTAGCAAAAAAAACTTAAAATTAAAATTATGTACCAAATTCGGGTTATTTTAAGATACTCGATGATATACCAAATATAGTACTTAACACAAATAAGAAAAGTAAAAATAGGGGGACCCACTAAACACGCGCCAAAATCATCCCAACTCGAGGCAATGAGCACTCTAAACTCCCCTATCTAGGGGCACCTGTGCAATCAATCTACTACTCGCATAATCCCCTCTCATTTCCTCTCATGTGACAAGACAGACGACGTCACCTCCAATAGATCAAATGACGAGAAATTTTCTAGCACAAAAACCTAATGAGATTTAGGATGGATTAGGGAACCACATTATTTTTTCTAATGCCAAACTCCCTCCTAAAAACTCTCCAAACAACAACGACAATGGCCAACAACCACCCACAACAACGTCTCACTGCACAACCATATGAGGAGGAAGCACCACCCCTCATCATCACATCTGCGCCACTGACTCTAGATCATTTCCCAACCTCTTAGCTAGAGATGGCACTGTAGGGGACATTATTTCCCATTAGCTTCATGATCGAAACTCTGTCAATTACTGTTTCCCCACTATCTAGCTAAGATAGATATTGCATGTTTGAACCATGCGATGATGAACTTTGGCCACAAGTTCTGGCTGGAAACCCTAATGCAGGCTCAGGTTGCCTTAAGCTAATAAATGATGATATTGAATCAGCTCAGTCAGTTGATGGACCAGATCAACCACACTCCCCCCTTCTTTCTACTTGTGTGACTAGGGGTGCCGATCCCTACCCCACCATTTATCTCATTCACACAATTATGGCTAGTGGGATCGACACTACACAACCTTAATGACAGGGTCATAAAATATCCACAATTACCTGAAAACATCCAACTCAAAACTAGAAACAATGATCACAAAATTAAGAGTCCCCAAAATAAAGGCAATACTCATTCAACAAGAGATAGTAGTATATTTCAAAGGGCTAAGGATAAAATGCTTATCGCACTTTATCCAAACAAGTCTCAGGAGACTTAACAACAAAGCTAAACTCCACCATGGACATGAACCCCACCCCAGCATTCCAGCATGAGAGCCATCCTCTGAAGGAGAATCTAGATAGACCTTCCACAAAAGAGAAAGGGAAATTCTTGAAAAGGAAGTCCCCTCCATAGTCCAAGATGCTAATGAATTTCATAAACTAGAATGCTTAGAGGGGCTAACAGTGAGGAATTTAGAGGCATTGTGCTGAGTGTGTGAACCTGCATAAGCTAGCTATGCTAGTTCTACTAGAGACTAGAATGACTGAGCATAAGCACCTGATCTAGGAGCTAGGCTTCTTAGGCCAAATCCAGAATCATGATGTGGATCTCTTAGGGGGCATTGTCATAATGTGGAAGGATGACATCCTAAATATTGATGATCTATCCACCACACCACAGGGCATCAATATCATGATCAAGCTAACTCCATCCTCCACCCCTTGGCTATTTACTGCTATCTATGTCAGTGATACTTATGCCACTAGAAGAATGCTCCGGGAACAACTTAGGTTAATCTCAAAGAGCTAAAGGGTAGTTGGTTATTAGGAGAGGGTTTTAATGAAGTACTTAAAGCTGGAGATAAGTAAGGTGGTAACTGGATCTCTGCCCCTAATGCTAACCCTTTTTAGTAGTGCATTAACCACTGCAAATTAATTGATTTGGGGTTCAAAGGGAATAAATGTACTTGGACTAACATGAGATATAAGAATATGAGTCAGCTTACTTGAGAGATTCGATAGCTATTTTGCTAATGGGGATTGGATCCAGGAATACCCAGCTAATATTGTAACTCACATAGCTAGAACCCATTCTGACCACTGTCTTATGATGATCATGTTGTGGCATAAGTTTGCACTAAATCTAGCTAAACCTTGTGGGGTTTGAACCAATATGGTGTAGCCACCCTTCTTTTCCTTTGTAGTGCAGTAGAATTATGAAGGGATCAGTTTTGCAACTGCCCACTTTCAATCCCAAGTTTCCACCTGGAATTGGGAAGTCTTTGGCAATATTTTTCCACAAGAAGAAAACATCATTGTTAGGTTAGGAGGTATTCAGAAATCTAGGGCTTGCCCCTATAGCTCCTTCCGGTCATGCCTGAAAGGTAAGCTGTTGGAAAACTACTTTTCCATTCTTAGAAGTGAGGAGGAATTCTGGAAAAACCAAATCGGGAATTAACTGGCTAATGTAAAGGGATGCTAATACTAGTTTTTTTCGCACTTATACCCTAGAAGAAGGAGAAACAAGATCCTTGCACTTTAGGACAATGTGGCAACTAGATCCAAGATAAACAAAAAAGGTATTTATGATGCCATCTCTAGCTTCTACTGTAAGCTCTACTCTATTGAGCACTATTCATCTACTTATGGGCCGCAGAACACCCCATACACGACCCACACACTATCCATGGTAGACCAAACTAATCTGAATGCACCCTGTAGACATAGTGAAGTTAAGAATGCAATGTTCTCCTTTAAACACCTTAAAGATCCTAGGACTTATGGATTGCAACTTGTGTTCTATCAAAAGTATTGGATGTCTTAGGGGACAAAGTCAATGACTACTACAAAGGGGTATTCAAAAATTATGAGATACACTAGCTTTGAACACCACATACCTATGCCTGATCTTTATGTGCGCAAATTCCACCATCCTCACGAATTTTAGATCCATAGGGCAGTGCAACATATTGTATTGGTCCAAGTCAAGCCAGTTTCCTTTCCAATAGAAGGACTAGTGACAATGCCATTATAGTCCAAAAATACATTAGCCACTTTAAGAAAATAAAAGGGAAAAATGCCAGCACGATTTTTTAAATTGACCTAGAAAAGGTCTTTGATATACTTGAATGGTCATGGGATACACTAATCAACTTTAGGTTCCTAGACAACATTATCAGGCTCATCCTCTCTTGCATATCGCCTAGTTCTATCTCAATCATTTTGAATGGAGGTCATACAGAACCTTACTAGGGGCATCAGACAGGATGACCCCATGTCACCTTATATCTTTATCATATGCATGAAAAGACTCTTCATGAGTATTGAGGCTCAAGTCCACCCCAATAACTGGTTCCCTATCAAAATCAACGGTTTTGGCCCCAAGATCTCCTATCTTTTCTTTGTTGATGACCTAAAATTATTTGCAAGAGCCAACACCAAAAACTACAACACCCTTATGGGCAACCTGGATAAGTTTAGTTATAAATCCGGTAAAAAAGTTAACTCATTCAAGTCCAAAGTCATATTCTCACCCAATTGCCACAAGGATAAGGTGGAGTCTCTAGACACATATTAGGCAATTAAGGCCAACAAATCCTTTGGAAAGTACCTAGGCTTCCCTATTTTCTACAATAGACCAACCAATGGAGATTTCACGTTCATCATAGATAACATGTGGACTAATGTCACGTCCTTAGTTGTTAACTAAGTACACGTGCGGCACTTCACAACTCGCTCACGATCTTGCACAACTTGCTCACGTTCTTGCTAGGCCAAGTCAGCCTTACTATACTCAAGATCGCTAAGGGAATGGAAGAAAGAACACAAGAGAATTTCTAAAGGACGCTTTGTATTAGAGAGAACTTGAATTGTTTTCTTGGTTGATGAATTACAAATGAATGCCCCCTATTTACTAATCAACTAGGGGCTAGTATGTAAATAATAATTATTCTACAAGTCCTTTCATATTTACAAATAAGTCCATTCTCTAGAATTCTCTACAAGCCTAGAAGATTCCAAGGACTTTCCTAATAAATTCATAAAGATCTAGGTTATTCCTAAGAAAATATCCATACATATCTAGAATCTTCTCACAAATACTAGCCTTCTTCTTATGTAAGCTTCCACATGGCATTAATATATGCCAAATGGAACCTATGTGGCATGATGATGTGGTGGATCATCACACTCTCCCCCACCTAGTATTGCGACGACCGCGGAGCAATGCTGCTGCATAAACTCTCGGATCTTATCTTTGAATTGCCACAAATCCTCATATCGTTCCCACGTGGCCTCCTCCGGTGATTGACCTTTCCAATGGACGAGGAACATAGCGGTCGCTTTTTGCCCTTGTTTTCGCCTGGCTTGGTAATCTATGATAGCCTCAATCTCTCGATCATGCGAGGTAGTGATAGTCATTGGCGCTCGACTTGATTGGCCCCTACTCGGATCATCCTTATCTTCATGATATGGCTTAAGCATGCTGGCATGGAAGACAGGGTAGATCTTAAGATATGATGGCATGTAAAGCTTGTATGAGATCTTGCCTACCTTGGCGGCAATTTTAAATGGCCCTTCATACTTGCGAATCAAATTCTGATGCATGCCCCGTAGTGCCTTGAACTGTCTTGGGTTAAACTTCACCATGACCATGTCCCCAACTCTATAGTCTGTGGGACGCCGTTTATGGTCCGCAAACTTCTTCATCTTCTTAGCCGCCTTATCCAAGTAGGACTTAGCAGTGTCGAGCTGCTCCTCCCATCCTTTGGCCATATGATAAGCCCCCAAACTCTTTCCCTCGAAAGCGGCTGGTAATGAATGTGGAGTTTGTGGTTGTTGGCCTGTGGCTAGCTCAAATGGTGTCCGCCCGTGGACTCACTCCGCTGTAAGTTATAAGAGAATTGGGCGATGTCTAGGAGCCTTGCCCAATCTTTCTGATGCGCACTTACATAATGCCTCAGGTAGCATTCTAGTAAGGCATTGACCCGTTCCGTTTGTCCATCCGTCTGTGGGTGTAAACTAGTAAAAAAGTGCAGTTCCGTGCCTAGTATGTCGAACAACTCTCTCCAAAAGTTCCCAGTGAAGCGGGGTGTCTCGATCACTGATGATATGCCTTGGTAAGCCCCAATACTTCACCACGTTCTTAAAGAATAGCTTGGCGGCTTCCTTAGCTGTGCAACCCGGTGAGGCAGGCATGAAGGTAGCATATTTGGAAAATCTTTCCATGACCACCATAATAGTACCATAACCGTCGGACTTCGGTAGGAAAGTGATAAAGTCCATAGTCACGCTCTCCCATGGACGCTCTGCAATTGGTAATGGCTCCAAAAGTCCTCCGGGTTGTTTTTGTTCAACCTTGTCCTGTTGACAGACAAGACAAGTCTGCACATAGCACTCTATGTCATCTCGCATGTGTGGCCAATAGTAGACTGACTCAACCAAGGCCCTAGTGCGACGTTGGCCTGGATAACCACCACACATTGTATCATGACTCTCCCTTATGATCCGCCGTCTGATGTCCCCAAACTTAGGCACGTAAACCCGCCGACCCGTGGTAAGTAATAGACCGTCTTCAACCCAAAAACATCTCGTCTTGCCCTGCTTGGCTAACTCGATAAGTTGTTTGGCTGCTGGATCATGTTGCATGCCTTCTTTTATAACCTCACGAATATCCCAAGTTGCTGAAGTGATGGTAGCAAGCTCGACTTTCCGGCTCAAGGCATCAGCTACAACATTACCTTTTCCCGGCTTGTACTCTAGCTCATAATCAAACTCGGCCAAGAATTCTTGCCACCTAGCTTGTTTTGGTGTGAGCTTCTTCTGCGTCTGAAAGTAGCTAGTAGCCACATTGTGGGTCTTGACCACGAACCTCGAACCGAGAAGATAATGTCTCTATGTACGAAGGCAATGCACAATTGCAGTCATTTCCTTCTCTTGCACCGTGTAACGCCACTCCATCTTATTTAACTTGCGACTTTCAAATGCTATGGGATGCTTATCCTGCATCAGGACACCCCCAATAGCGAAGTCTGAGGCATCTGTGTGCACCTCAAATGTCTTGGAAAAGTCAGGTAATGCCAAGACTGGCTCCTTTGTTACCGCTGCCTTAAGGCCTTCAAACACCTTTTGACATTGCCCCGTCCAAACCCACAGATTGTTCTTCTTTAGCAACTCTGTCAATGGTGCGTCCTTTGCTGAGTAGCCACTGATGAACCGACGATAGTAGTTAACAAGGCCAAGGAAGGATCTCAACTCAGTTACCTTTGTAGGTGCCTCCCACTCCTGGATAGCACGTACCTTAGCCTCGTCCATGCGTAGCTCACCATTGCTAATGATATGGCCCAAGAAGTGCACCTTTGATTGTGCAAACTCGCACTTCTCCCTCTTGATGTATAGCTCGTTCTCTTGCAAGACTTGGAAAACTTTCCTTATGTGCTCCATATGGTCCTCCAAGGTGTTGTTGTAGATGACTATGTCATCTAGGTAGACTACCACGAACTGATCAGGGTAGGGATGAAAAATCTTGTTCATAAGGGTGCAAAATGTGGCCGGTGCATTGGTTAAGCCGAAGGGCATCACCAACCACTCAAAGGCTCCATATCTTGTCACACATGTTGTCTTTGGCTCATCCCCTTTAGCAATGCGAACCTGGTAGTAGCCCTTTCGAAGATCCACCTTGGTAAAGTATTTGGCTTGCCCAAGTCTATCGAACAAGTCATCAATGAGTGGGATCGGGAACTTATTCTTCACTATAACCTTATTAAGTGCTCGGTAGTCTATGCACAAGCGCAATGATCCATCCTTCTTCTTCTGGAACAATACTGGTGCGCCGAAAGGTGCCTTTGATGGGCGAGTGTGACCAGCATCTAGCAACTCTTTCAATTGTTTCCTGAGCTCCTCTAGCTCGGGCGGTGCCATACGATATGGGGAAAATGCAGGTGGTTTAGCCCCTGGTTCCAACTCAATCTTGTGATCCACCTCTCGCCTAGGCGGCAAGTGCTTAGGCAACTCCTCGGGCATGATATCTTTGTTTTCCTCAAGCAGCTTCTCTATGCAAGGTGGCAATGTCTCTTGAAAACTCTTGTCTTCCTCCATACTTGCAATAGTTGCCACGAACGTTGGCTCCCCCTTCTTGATCCCCTTTACAATCTGCATAGCTGAGATTTGTGCTTGGAATTGTCCGTATGGCATAGTCATTATAGGTACCATGCAAGCTCCTTCTCGGTCCATAACGAAAAGACGTTGGAGGTAGAGGTCGATCAAAGCATGACAATGTCTAAAGAACTCTTGCCCCAGTATGATGTCAAATATATCCATAGCAGTTACGGTAAAGTTTGTCGTACCTTTCCAAGCTCCCAATTTGACACCAACTCCATTAGCTACCCCGCGAGCATTTTGTACCTCGGCATTTACGGTCTTGACGCGAGAGTTGGTTGGGGCAAGCTTCAATTCTAGTCTCTTTGCGGCAGCCTCAGTCACGAAGTTGTGAGTTGCTCCAGTATCCACCATTGCACGAGCGAGCTTGTTGTTGATGGTTAGATCCATGTGTCTTGACGCGAGAGTTGGTTGGGGCAAGCTTCAATTCTAGTCTCTTTGCGGCAGCCTCAGTCACGAAGTTGTGAGTTGCTCTAGTATCCACCATTGCACGAGCGAGCTTGTTGTTGATGGTTAGATCCATGTACTGATTGCCACTCTTGGTAGGTTGGATAGCTTGCTTTGTGACGGCACCACATAATCCGATCATACCCAACTGTGTAGTTCCCGAACTCTCTCCTTGCGGCTGCTCCTTTCGTTCACGGACTATGGCGCTGAGGCTCTTTAGGTCGGGACAATTCCAAAAGCCATGTGGCCCTCCGCATATGTTGCATCCCTTCTTCTCGGCCTGTGCCTTCTTCTCGGCGTAGCCTTGACGACCACTCGACTTTTTGGAATCTTGAGTCTTGGAGTATTGTTGATGTATCTCCTTGCCTTTGCCACGATCTCCCCCGCCTTTGACATTGTTAACTTTTGACTCCTTGCCATTGCTTTTGTCATACTTCTCATGCCTGAAATCCATCAATGATTCGGCCTCTACTATGGCTTGGTCTATATCGGTGACTTGCCGGCGTTGTAACTCTTGCTTAGCCCAATTTTGCAACCCGTCCATGAAGTGGAACAACAAGTCATCATTGGTTAGGTTGGGGATTTGAAGCATAAGGGTAGTGAACTCCTTGACATAGTTACGTATGCTCCCTGTTTGCTTCAATTCCCTAAGCTTGCGCCTTGCCTCGTACAAGACATTGTTTGGAAAGAATTGTCGCTTGAACTCGGCTTTGAATTGATCCCATGTGCTAATAGTACATAGACCTTTATCCACGTCCGACATCTTCCTTCTCCACCAAAGCATGGCAGTCTCTGAGAGGTACAATACCGCAGTGTTGATTTTTGCCTCGTCGTCCCTCACTTTGCCGTGCCTGAAGTAGTTCTCCAAGTGCCAAAGGAAATTTTCCACTTCTTGTGCATCACGAACACCTTTGAACACCGGTGGTTTGGGAGAATCGATCTTGGTCTCTCTCGTTACCACTACATTGCTGGCTACCTCGGTCACGCCAGCATTGACATGCTCCTCGAGTGAATCTATCTTTGCCTTCATAGCATCGATAGTACTCAAAGCCTCCATGAGTCTTCACGCTAAGGCAGTGATGGTTTGCCTTAGTTCCATCTCGGTCTGTGTACGTCCCTCCAAGTCATTTCGGATACTCTCAATCTCTTCAAGAGTGTGCCCCTCAAGAACGCTAAGGGTGCCTTCCACCTTCCCCAAGCGTTGGCCAAATATCTCCACGACATCCATCCCCGCGTTCATCTTCATCACCCACTCTTTACCGAGCGAGACGTCCTCGGGCAGGACCTTTACTTCATTCTCGCTCGCCTCAGTGGCAGATGATTCTTGGGATGTAAGCCCTTTGTTTGACACAACCTCGAGTGGTACCTCCTGGCTCTTGTTGGTGGCATTCCTCTTTTTTCCACGGCCGCTCTTGCCAGCAACATCCTGGATGACGTTGGCTTGGGTGTTGGCAGCGTTAATTTCTCCGTCGTTCGCTATTCCCTTAGTTGAAACCTTCGCTCTGATACCACGTTGTCACGTCCTTAGTTGTTAACTAAGTACACGTGCGGCACTTGACAACTCGCTTACGATCTTGCACAACTTGCTCGCGTTCTTGCTAGGCCAAGTCACCCTTACTATACTCAAGATCGCTAAGAGAATGGAAGAAAGAACACAAGAGAATTTTCAAAGGAAGCTTTGTATTAGAGAGAACTTGAATTGTTTTCTTGGTTGATGAATTACAAATGAATGCCCCCTATTTATACTAACCATCTAGGGGCTAGCATGTAAATAATAATTGTTCTACAAGAACTTTCATATTTACAAATAAGTCCATTCTCTAGAATTCTCTACAAGCCTAGAAGATTCCAAAGACTTTCCTAATAAATTCATAAAGATTTAGGTTATTCCTAATAAAATATCCATACATATCTAGAATCTTCTCACAAATACTAGCATTCTTCTTATGTAAGCTTCCACATGGCATTAATATATGCCAAATGAAGCCTATGTGGCATGATGATGTGGTGGATCATCACACTAAGCTGAAAACACAATACCTTAACAACAACAACAACAACAACAACAACCCAGTATAATCCCACATAGTGGGGTCTGGGGAGGGTAGTGTGTACGCATACCTTACCCCTACCCTGAGATAGAGAGGTTGTTTTCAAATAGACCCCCGGCATCCTTCCCTCCAAGAACTTCCCACCTTGCTCTTGGGGAGACTCGAACTCACAACCTCTCGATTGGAAGTGGGAGTTGCTTACCACCAGAGCAACCCCTCTTGTCATGAGTAAATATATACAAGCTTTGTAATGGTAGGGGCAAAAAAATCCAATTATCAACAAAGGACAAAAGTATCCCGAAGCGAATAGTTCGGTCCTTTTTCATTTTAAATATGTTATAAAATATTATAGCTATAAAAGTATATTATTAAGGAGAAATAATATATTTAAAATTAGAATACCTCTAAAATTTAAAAATATGTACTATCATTTTTAGAATAAAATAATAAGAAAACAAAATCATACTGTATGAAATAAGTAGAAAAAGTAGCTCCATTGCCATTTGTAAGTTTTTTTTTGAGCGACGCCGTCAACCTAACAATATTTCTTTTGGGGACAAGGTGGCATGGCCAGGTCAGTCCAATAGTCCATTCTCTCAACTCCTTCTGGAAGGCAAAAAAAGAAGAATAATTTTCTTTATTTGAAAAAAGAAAAAGCTGGCAGCTGTGCAGGAAGTGCGAACAAGTTCTCCCTTGCGACTTTCCCTCTCTCTGTTTCCATTCTCCATCGGCGCACTTTCCCCAAACCCTATTCTCTTTGATCTTCATTTATTCTTCAGGTCAAAACCTTCTGCTTATCATATTTACTGCTATAGTCTGTAAGATCTACTTTATCGCCACCATCCACACACACACGCACACACACGTATTACCAGTATTGAATTTTCTCCTATTTTTTTTTTATTGATTTAACAGCTTTAATAGACCAAATCTACGATGCTAGGCGTTTTAAGGCGCAAAGCTTCTGCTTCGGTACAATTCCTCATTTGACCTTTCTTTTCTTTTTAGTTTGCATACTTTGTATTGAACTTTAAGATGAGTAAAATTAATATAACGAAATTTGTTTTTTTTATTGGATAGTGTTTAGGGAAAAATCTGCATGTGATTCGCCCTGCAGCTTCTACATCTAGAATTCCCTCTACCGCATCAGAAAAGGTAATGACTATTTGATTTTCAGTTCATAGGAGGTCAATTTTATGTTTAACACAAAATTTTTGCACATTTACCTCCGAGCTCTGACTTTTGGTCAGTTTTAAGATAAATACATTATTGAGCAGGGGCGGAGGTAGTGTTAATGTTATGGATTCATCCAAACCCAGTTGCTTTGGCCTCGAACCTTGTATATGTAATTTCACTAGATAAGTAAGTACAAACAATAAACACTTTCAGATGTATGTAAATCAAATGGACTGTTGTAAAATTGCGAACTTGAACCCATTTGCCTATGTTATGTAGCTACTAGGTTAAAGTATAGTGTATCATGGTTAATGAAATGAAAGCAGTCTTTTGACTTGAATACGAGGTTACCGAGCAGGGAGTAGTGTTCATCAAATTGCTTTTTCCCTTTAATTTAGTACTTTTGAAGGCTGTTTGCTAATTAGGTATATTTTGTGTCGAATTGTATGATATCCAGTCTGTGGATCTCACCTACTGTTTACTTTACCGTCTTTTTTTTTTGTTTGCGATTTCTCCTTATACACGGGGACATGTCAGATTTTATGCTTTGATTGCTTTTAAAAGATTATTTTCTGAATTAGTTAAGTCTTAGAATTCATGATATAATAATTGAAATAAACTATTTCTCCTTATACACGGGGACATATTAGATTTTATGCTTTGATTGCTTTTAAAAGATTATTTTCTGAATTAGTTAGGTCTTAGAATTCATGATATAATAGTTGAAATAAACTATCTGATAGTTATCCAGACTCTTATCTTTTTTGTCCTCTAATTGGGGGGATAGTAGCAGCCTTTTTTAATTTGGAGACTCTATGTTCTTTTATGTTTTGTTCTCATATGCTTTGTTCTTTTCGAGATTCTGGGCATAACATACTTCACACATGTCAACAGATAATACTACTTCCTAGACAATGTTGTCATGCTCGGAATTTCAGTCACCGTGTTTTACCTGGTAATTGTGCTGACTCAATCACAAATTTCAACATATTCATTTCACATTGCGATGGCTATTAACTTCTAAATTTTGATGCAGGATGCTCAACGAACTTGAGGCCAGAAAGGTTAGTGATCATTTTCATTACTAGTACACTTTCTGTTTTTGTGTGAAGGTGTATAGCATGAAAAGATGCACCATACTCTTATCCCGATTAGCTTTTGCATTTTACCCTCCCGTAGGACACCCTGCTTTAGTTCAATATTTGGAGGTGAAACCAACCGTTTTTTATCTTTGCATATCTTAGGCTCCTGGTTAAGTATTGCTGTCAGGCATACGGCTTGGTCACTATTTTTCGTCATTATGCTTTACAGGAAGAAGAGACCTTATTTTTGGCAGCTGGCTTTGTCCCTTCTTGACTTGAATGAGAAATTAAGAGTCAAAGCATGTGAAAAAGATAATATGTTCATTTATGCAAGAGAGATAAAGGTCTACATGTTTCTATACATGATATAAGTGGAATACAACCCATTCCCAAATATATATGATACAATTCAGCTGCCTATAAATTAATGAGTTGAATGACTTGCATTAACGTTCAAATTGTGGTTAGAAGAGTATATTATGATTGTTGAAGATTGATAAGGAGATCATCATATCTTGATCTAGATTTGCATCTTAACGAAAGTGAATTTGACAAATGTAAAAGGTGTGAATTATTTTTTGTGCCAGACGTTTTTTTGGGACATCCATAGGTGGAACTTTGTCATACAAACTGAGGATGAGGGAGATTTATGATCATAGATCTGATAAAATAAGGAAAAAAAGATCTGATAACTTTCTATGCTCAAAGAGGTCTTTGTACCCCCAAAAAGTTGGATATTAAAGAGTTAAACTAGGCGAAATACATAAATAGCCCCTCTAAGTTGTCCACAACGGTCAAACAGCCTCGTCAACACACGATTATCATTTAGACACTTCAAGTGATTATTAAGTGTATCAAATAAACCCCCGAGCGCAGAAGACAATATGCGCGAGTTACACTTACCAGTGATGTGTCAAATGAGCAAATTAAAAAACGACACGTGTAATTTGTAATAAAAAATAGCATGTATAAGTAACAAAAATGAAAATACATAAAAAGCAACCCTTTTTCTTTACTTTTATCAAAACCAACGCCGCCTTCCCCCCCTCCCCCCCTCTCCCCTTCCCTTTCATCTTCTTCTTCTCTGATTCAATCCCCATTTCCTTTTCACAAATCCACCCAACAAATTAAAAGTCATACTAATATAAAGCAATCTTAAGGTTGTTTTTATAGTCATATTAATTTTATAGTCTTAAGGTCATTTTTGAATTGTAGTGTGAAGAAAGAAAAAACAAAACAAATCACTAGGAATTAGTTCCTCAGTAAAAGCTCCACCTTTTGCAGTCAAATAACTTAAACAATATTTATCTTTTATCTCATTTTCATCACCAACTGTATAACAATGGATGACATAATACGCCTTTATGTGCACGGTGTAGTGTTGCCACCAATATCTAGTCAAGATTAATCCTTTCTTTCTTATGTTGCACCCTGTTTTGTTGGTTGGCTTTAATTGGTGGATGTTAGTGCGTAAAGAATAAGAGCGTTGATGATTTTGGTGCATTCTGCTGCTTCTTCCACTCCCCCCCCCCCGGTCCATTTGAATTATATCATTTTCTGCAGGGGAGCTGTGGCCAATCTTCACTCAAGTCTCACGCTACAGATTTGCAGCAGGCCTTTTTGTTCAAATAGTGGTATATCTGCTTTAGTAGTGATTAACCTTGTCTTGAATCTTGATACATGTGAACTTATTCCTGCATCTGCTAATCTCCAACATGTAACTATTGAAAATGTCAATTGTCCATTCTGTTTTCAATGATTTACCACGGTTCTGTCCGTTTTATTCAGTAGTGCCGGACGCTATTGATAGTAGAGCTGGAAAATGCTAGCTATTAATTTGCCTATTGTATCTTTTCTAATTTTTGACACATTGTTAAAATATCTTTGTAGAGAACATACCCTTTTTTCTCCTTTTCCATTTATTATTGAGATCCTATATAGATACTAATTGAACTATGTCGGTTCTTTTGTAGTTTTCCATTGTGATCGTTGCCGTTTAACATGTTAGTTATGGTAATATCAATTCCTATCTGGGAGTGAAAGATTAATTTGCAATTATCCGTCCAATCTCCAACGATACATTACATGCTGTCTTACCCAGTACATTTAATAGCTTCCATGGACCTACAAAAAAAGTATTTGTTTCGAGAAACCCGCCTTAATGTAACGGGAAGGACCGCAAGATGGTTACTGACAGTGCTAATTACTTGGAATGGTGTGAAGTTAAGTCCTCACTGGAAATTTACTATTGATTTATACTCCATATATTGTGTAGTAATGGATTGGTAGGATGTTTACCCTTATTCATCTTCTCGTTTCCGTTTCTCTTCTTCTTCTTAGTGCTATCCCTTTCCTTCTGTTGGACTTGGTTGGGATTATGGATACACATGAACATTAAAAATTTATCCCGGTTATTTTCATTATTAGTACATCAATTCGGCCATTGAATATCTTGAAATGTGTTAATCTAAATTGGAGGAATCAGCTGTACTTATACTGCAACAATGGAGTCTGATGACGACTGTCAGTGCCATGAATAGCAAGTTCATTAGCGAGACATTTTTAACCTATGTAGTCATTGTGTGCATAGTATGTTATCTCTCAATTATAGTGATGAAGTTGCTATTCATCACTTGTTGTCATTGTTATGTACATGGATTACAACATTGGAATTGGATATCCTACGATGCGTCAACTGTTAAAGTGAAGTTGAATCATGACTATGAATGAGATGGCCGAGATTTTTATTATAGTTCAGATAATGTTTAAATTGCCATGTCCTTGTGCGCTTAATTGTCTCTGCAATGTGGTGATGCAATTACTAACATTTGTGTTTTTGTTTTGCCCCATCTGTATTTCTGCCAAAAGGTGATCTGGTTGATGCTGTTGTTCCTTTTATGGGTGAATCCATAAGTGACGGCACACTGGCTAAATTCCTGAAGAGTATGTTTTTTATTATTTTGTCCACGATGATCTTCTTTGAGGCACAACACTTAATTTCTTTCATCCCTCATTTTAATAATTTCTTTCATGTCTCATTCTTTTTAATCAGATCCTGGTGACAGAGTAGAAGTTGATGAGCCAATTGCTCAGATTGAAACAGATAAGGTATTTGGTTTGGAACATGTTTGACTAATTTTAATTCTATCTTTTTATGGTTTTCCATGGAGGTTAATGGCTTACATGTCATATCTATACTTGGCAGGTGACAATTGATGTTACTAGTCCTGAAGCCGGTGTAATCCAAAAGGTAGAATATTGTATTAACACCAGAAAGTTTCATTTTCTTCCTCAGGTTTATTATACCTTTCTGATTTTGATATCAGTGGATTTTTCATCTGCTTTTGCACATTTATAGTTTGTAGCTAAGGAAGGAGACACTGTGGAACCAGGCTATAAGGTTGCTATTATTTCAAAATCTGGCGAGGGTGTAGAAAGTGTAGATCATGTTGCTCCATCTGAGAAGCCATCTGAAAAAGAAGCTCCGAAGCCACCTTCTGCCGTTGAAGAGAAAAAAGAGGAAGAGATGAAACCTATAGTTGAGACAACTCCTGTCAAGGAAAAGTCTAAGGAAACTTCACCACCGCCTCCTAAGCGCTCTGCTACAGAACCCCAACTTCCCCCTAAAGAGCGGGAAAGACGAGTGAGTCCCTTTAACTTTTGTAAACTTATTGTCACTACCCGTATTATTAAAATCCATGCCTTGTAGCTTAAAGCACTATGTGTAAGCAAGGCGTTATCGCTTTAGTAGCAAAACTTTACACCTCTGGAAAGTGTGTGCTTCAAATGATGATGCCAAAGGGATTCCTGGAGTCGGGTTAATATTAGCAATATTGTATATTGGATGCTAAATTAGTTAATTTAATTATATCATAGTACTAGATAGTAGGTTCAGTGTGATCGGTATTTTCTAATCTTTTTGTAAATTGTATCCTTCTCTTCAAAGAAGCATGCACTTAACTTCTCCCTTTTCTTCTCAAGCCTTGTGGACTTTGTCGCTTTTTCCACTTTTTGCTTTAAGACTCACTAGCCACGACATTCTTTATTTGAGCATCTGTCGCAATTGCTATGTAGCAACATCTGAATCTTCTTTGATGATAGGTTCCCATGACCAGGCTCAGGAAAAGAGTTGCTACCCGCTTGAAAGATTCTCAGAACACATTTGCATTGTTGACTACATTCAATGAAGTTGATATGTAAGTTTGGATTGTAATTTTGATAAACAATTAATGAGCTTCTTCGTCATATGTTATGTAGCTTAATCCTAGCCCTATCAGAAAGATATCTGAAGTCCTCTGATACCATGATCTATGTTACATGGATTCATCGATATGTGCATGTTCAGTACATGTGTGGAAGCATCCGGTACTGGCATGTTAGTGTTTGCTAATGTCTAATGTATTTTGAAGAATCCACGCGAAATACCCACACCCATGTTACACCCGTTCGACAAGGGTGCATCAAGGAACATGAAGGATCCGTGTAACGCGGTCCCTTTGATGACTAAAATTGGTTCAGTTGCCTTCCAAAGAATAGTACTTATCTTCTTTCTTTTTGATGAATTTGTCAGATAGCAAGTGACCTTTGAGGTTATTACTTTAGTTTCTTTCTCAAGTTGATATCCTTGATGCAACTTTATTTTTGTTCTAATCCGTTAGAGGTGTAGGAGCCTTTGTCATAACCCATGAAGTGTTTGTGAGGCACCATTGTATTAGTTGTTTTCATTTTTTCCAATCTTGCTTGTTGCAGGACAAATTTGATGAAGCTCCGATCTGATTACAAAGATGCATTTGTTGAAAAGCATGGAGTGAAGTTAGGACTCATGTCTGGATTTGTGAAGGTATGAGAAGCATCAATGTGAATACTTCTTCTTTTTACATATTGGTTGATAAATTCTGACGAAAAAGATCTATTACTTGTCCCAACAAAAAAACGCTGACAAAAAGGATTATACTAAATTTCAGGCAGCAGTTACTGCACTCCAGAATCAACCTATAGTTAATGCAGTTATTGATGGCGATGATATCATATATCGGGATTATGTAGACATCAGTATAGCTGTTGGTACCCCAAAGGTATGCCCACCCTTCCTTTGCCTCAATATTTTGAATTATATCGACAGTTCATGGAAAATCTGTAATCGTCCTTCTATCCGCTTTTGGGAATCTGCTCTTTGAGTTTATTACCAATGTTTTCCAACTTTCTTTTTTCAATTGTTCAGGGCCTAGTCGTCCCTGTTCTCCGCAATGCTGAGAAGATGAATTTTGCTGAGATAGAGAAGACAATAAACGGACTCGCTAAGAAGGCAACTAATGGAACCATCTCTATTGATGAAATGGCTGGAGGGTCATTCACAATATCCAATGGTGGTGTGTATGGAAGTCTTTTAAGTACCCCTATCATAAATCCTCCTCAGGTATGTGTCCTTGTTCAGACGTAGGAGGTTAGCAATTTCTGGTGGAGTGATCTCACCATTTAAGTTTGTTGCTTGATTTGTAGTCGGCTATTTTGGGAATGCACTCAATTGTGAATCGTCCAATGGTTGTTGGAGGCAACGTTGTCTCAAGACCAATGATGTACATTGCGCTGACATATGACCATAGGCTGATCGATGGAAGAGAGGCAGTGTACTTTCTGAGAAGGATTAAAGATGTGGTTGAAGATCCACGTCGCCTGCTCCTTGATGTTTGAAGATATACAACCTTACCTGGCTTTAGATTTGACTGTTCATGGTATACCTGAGTGTACACTCAATCTTAAAACCAGAATAAACATGACAATGTCACAGTTTTGGAGGCCTTGAACATTGTTTCCCCCCTGATTATTTAATCAGCTGCAACCATCTATACTTGAGATATGCAAATAGAGCTATGTTGCAATTCAATCTTTCCTTTCCCTATTCACTTTTTCCACAACTCTTTATTTTTGACATGATGCTGAAGAAGGATTTCTTGCTTATATTTCACCAACTTGAACTGTTTTTATACGTTTCAGTTTCATGTTATGCAGTTAAATCTTCTGTCTTCTGGATTTGTGGCAATACCTCTCTTAGACCCGCGCGGGTAGCCCAATTGGATTCACACCTGTGTTTTTAGATTTATGTAGCGTGGCCTCTATTTTCTGGATACATCTCTTGACCTAATTAGAGTAATGCGTTACTGTGGTTAGTCCCATAATCTTGTCCCATAGTCTCATGGATTATTGCTATAATAAAAAGGTTGTCTTGCTCTTGATGTAATTGTCTCTCTTGTCATTCCTCCTAATTGCATGTGAGATATTAATTTAATAAACAGAGACGAATGTCAAGTGCCACTTTTCGGAGTTTTTCCTTTTTTTTTTGTTTTTGTTTTTTTGTTTTGGTTTTTGGGTGGGATTGAACAAATCAAAAGCCGCAGGGATATATTCATTCGTTTTCGTTGGTAGGGCTAGAGTACAGGGAGTAACATTGGGTAAAATTTCATGTGGCGCCTGGTTTTGTGCTACCTATTGAATTAGTATCCATTTTTATAAAGAAGTTTAATTGATACCTAATTTTTAGGTAAATTCAGATACACTTTTCTGTTTATCTTTGTTACATACACTTTTCTCTTTAATTTCGCTGATGCTTTGTTTTTATTTCTATTTTTATTTTTTTGTGCTTAAGTTTTTTCTTCTTTTTAGTTGTAAAATGGGTTTGTTAATGTCATGCCCTGAACCATGGCCTAGGCATAACACGGCATTCAGTAAACTGAATATAAATACACAACAAGCTGATCTATTGATCTCTTTGAAAGAAATATTATAAATGCGGATAGTACTGAAAAGTCTGAACGATTAGTCGACAAGGCTAACACAAAATCCTACTAACATCTGACTGACTAGATCTACAAAGTCTTTAAAGATACTAAAATGCTATCTATATATCGGGACAAGGTCCCTGGTATACGTTACTAAATGAAATACTATAAAGACCAAAAAAGAGGGATAATGTCCCGAAGATTGGGGCTCACCAATAGCTCTGAAATACTATAAAGACCAAAAAAGATGTATAATGTCCCGAAGATTGGGGCTCACCAATAGCTGATACGAGATGTCTTAGCAAATAAAATCATTTGCCTGTAAATCGTTACCTACATCACGAAATGCAGGCCCCGGGCAAAAAGGAACGTTAGTACATTTGAATTGCACTGGTATGCAAGACAATTGAAAAAACTGTAAATACTGAAACTGAGCTGAATAAGGAAGTAAAGATATAAATATTTCCTATTAAATGAGAAACCATATGTTTTTATGAGTAAATGATATGCGGCCTCAGGCAGGGGCGAAGCTATACTCTTGTAAGGGTGGTCAATTGACCGCCCTTTGTTGAAAATTTACATTGTATATATAGGTAAAGTATTAGGTTTTAGATGTATATAAGATATATTAAACACCCTTTGTCGATGAATTTTTTTTTCCGTCTTTCAAGTTTGAGCATCCTTAGAAAAATTCCTAGTTTCGTCATATATATATATATATATATATATATATATATATATATATATATATATATATATATATATATATATATATATATATATATATATATATAGAGAGAGAGAGAGAGAGAGAGAGAGAGAGAGAGAGAGAGAGAGAGAGAGAGAGAGAGAGAGAGAGTGTAAATTGCGGCCTCGGGCCCATGTATACGTATATATAACTGCGAGCTCAGGCACAAAGATGCATAAAGCATAAACTATGGCCTCAAGCCCAAATATAAGTGTTCAACATTCAGGGTATTAAAATCAGGAACTGAGAATCATATTGCAATACATGATACTGAAATACTGAATCATATTGAGTTACATGATATTTGAATGCTCAATAGAACTAGACTAAGACATGTATTCATAATAAACTGATTTTTCATAACTGAGACTCATGAGATATTGAACGAATTATGAAACTATGTCATCTAGAGAATATAAGTTCTACAACTATTCATAGAACCGAGGCATAATTATTTTCTAGGCAATTCGTAATAATCATAAGAATGAGATGTAAGAGGAATCATAAACATTCCCAAACGTAGAGAGTTAGTCTCACATACCTTGACTCTAGCCTTTTTAAGCGTATCACAATGTTTGCCGCCTCTTTCAATGATAATCTATGACAATATATATCAAGAGGAACCAATATTAACATTAAGACTCATGTTTTAGTCACTTAGGCATTTTATCAAACACCTTATGCGTGTGAAGCCTAATAGCCCTAATTAATGGTATTTTCTTCACCCAATTCTCATTCTACTATTTCTGAGTAATTCTACAATCCAAAATAGATATAACTAACATCATTTCTCATTACCCAAACGCTTACCACAATCTTTAAGTTAACAGCCCGTTACCCTAGCATAAAAAGAGAAAACTACCCTTTATAGCCCCTCAAAATTTTAATAGCCCATGTTTTGACCCACTTTCAAAAAATGGCCATTCGGCCTAAACATATTGCATATACTAGCCGAACAGAATGAGTATGACAACACAAGTGCTTGCAGCTTAGTGGGTAGAGCGCCTATTTCCTAAGCAGATGGTCGTAGGTTCGACCCCTACCTAGCGCAATGGAGAAATTTTTTTTTTGCAATGATAAATATTGTATCCTAAGTTTGATAGTGTATCATTGGTGTACATTGAACCTATCTTGTAACGACCCGACCGGTCGTTTTGAGTCCCGACGCGTCATTCAGCAGATTGAAGCCATGAACAACTTCATCTCAGGTATATTGACTTGTGTGTATGGCCAGAATTAAAATTCAAGAAGTTTGGAGTCAAATCTAAATGGAAATTCTCATTTTGAAAGCTTAAAGTTGAAAAAATGAACTAGGATTGGAATTTTGAGTAAATGACCTCGGAATTGGGATCTAAAAGTTCCAGCATGCTCGTATGATGATTTTGAACTAGGGCGTATGTCCGGATTTGGTTTTTGATAAGCCGTGAGCATTTCGGCGTATATGGTGGAAGTTAGTATTTTAGAAAAATTTCATAAATTTGGGTTGGAATGCATTTTAGAGTTATAGATGTCCATTTGGGATTCCAAGTCTGGGAATAGATCCGTATGGTGATTTTGGAGTTGGGAAAGCGATCGGAAGTGAATTCGGATGTCCGGAGGCCATTTTGAAGTCATTTGGCTAAATATAGGAATTAGAAGGTTTATGAGAAAATTCGACCGGAAGTGAAAATTTTGATATCGGGGTCATAATGCGATTTCAAAAGTTGGTACAAGTCCGTAATGATGAATGTGACTTGTGTGCAAACTTTGAGTCAATTCGGATCGATTTTGGTAGGAAAAGGGACAATTAATCTCTTTAAGGAAAGCTTAAGTTGGAAAAGTCAACCCAACGTTGACTTATGAGTTATAGGGATCGGAACTGAATTCTGATGATTCGGTTAGTTTCGGGGGATGATTTAAGACTTATAAGCGCAATTGAAAGTAATTTTGGAGGTCCGATGAAGAAGTTAGCCTATTTTGGCGAAGTTGGAATTTTGGCGAAATCCGATCGATGGGTGATATTTTGATCCGGGAGTCAGAATGGAATTCTGACAGTTGCAGTAGCTTCCTTAGGTGATTTTGGATATGTTTGCAAATTTTCAGGTCATTCGGACATCGTTTGTTCGGGTTTTTGATCGAAAGTGTATTTTCGGAAGTTATTGGAAACTTAGGCCTTGATTTGATGAAAATTGATGATTTTGATATTATTTCGGCGATTTGATCACTCGAGCGAGTTCGTGTGATGTTTTAGAGTCAATGTGCATATTTGGTTTGGAGCCCCGAGGGCTCGGGAGTGTTTTGGAGGTGTCTCGGAATAATTCCGGACTTAGAAAATGGGCAGAAAATGCAGAAATATTTGTTGTGAACAGTGACCATGAACAATGTCCATGAACAGTGTCCATGAACAGTGTCCATGAACAGTGCCCGTGAAACAGTGCCCGTGAACAGTGCCCGTGAAACAGTGTCCGTGAACAATACCGTAAACAGTAAGCCGTGAATAGTGCCGGACAGAATATATTTGAGGTCCGAAAATATATTGCCATTTGTGACGATTTGGAGCTCGGATAGGGCGATTTTTCATGGGATTTTTGGAGAGAACAACGGGGTAAGTGTTCTTAACTCAATTTTGGTGTATAACTCGAATCTATTGCAAGTTTTAGTGTTTAATTTGAGAATTTTTGTTGAAAAGGGTAGAAAACCCGCTTGGATAGAAATAGTGATTTAATGGGACAAATGAACTCCAATTTTTGTGAATTTGGTATGTACGGACTCGTGGAGAGACGAGGATTCCGGAAATATAAATTTCGAAATTTTTCGAGATGTGGGTCCGGGGCTCGGGTTTTGCCATTTTCGTGATTTTTGATATTTTTCGAGTTCTTTCGATTGGGTTATGTTCCATTAGCCTATTTTGATATATTTGTACTGATTTTGGCTAGTTTTGATGTGCGTAGATGCCGGTTCGAGGAGCTAAGGTGTCGTGGGCATGAAGTTTCTACCGGTTCGAGGTGAGTGGTAGTAGTAAACAATGTACTGAGGGTTTGAAACCCCGTACTAGCACTTCACAGGTGCTATATTGAGATGAGACACGCGTTCTATGACGGGCGTGGTGACATTGTGATTGGGGGTTCGGACTTAGTCCTTCCCGACTAATAGTATACTCTGTGTTATGACTGATAATAAGTTTATAACTGTGCAATTGGGCTGATAGCCATGTTTGGGGCCTTGTGCCGATCTGTAGAGCATTAGGGAACCTATAGAGCTAGGTGACTCTTATATCGTGTTGGAAACATACACTCAGCCGTAGCTCTAGCTGTATAGCATAATATGAGCCCGTACTAGATGTGTACATTGAGAGAGATTATCTAGGGTGGAATTCCCTGTTCTAGTTGAGTGGGCCTGAAAGGCCAAGTCTATACCGATTGAGATGAGATAGGGTCAAGGACCCACTATGAGATGTTATATTGGGCCTGAAAGGCCAAGTCTATATTGACTGAGACAGGGTCAAGGACCCACTGTGATATATTATATTGGGCCTGAGAGTCAAAGTATATACTGACTGGGATAGGGTCGAGGACCCATTATGAGGTATTATATATATATATATACCTATATTGGATCGGACTGCACGCTGCAGTAATATACATGTAATATACATGTTGGACGGACTGCACGCCGCAGTATTATTGCGCTTGGGCTGTAGGAGCCCCTTCGGAGTCTGAGTCTGCACACATTCTCAGTGAGCACTGGTGTATATTATGGGATCGGACTGCACGCCGCAGTAATACATGTGTGGATATATATATATATATATATATATATATATATATATATATGTATATATATATATATATATATTGGATCGGACTGCACGCCGCAGTGATATATGGTGGACCTGGCTGCACGTCATAGCACCATAGCGCTTGGGCCTAGGGAGCCCCTCCGAAGTCTGTATACACCCCCAGTGAGCGCCGTCGACGTTAAATGGAGCGGGCTGCGCGCCGCAGCGGTATATGTATTGGAGCGGGCTGCGCGCGCAGCATTATACTTATTCATATTCATATATATACTGAAATATTTATATGTTATAGACAGATGTATATGTCTCCATATATTGAGATGACTGTATACCGTAATGGTACGAGCGAGGATGTGGTGAGTGTGGGACCTAGATGAGATAGATGTGGACTGGAGATCAGAGTACTCATTATAGTGATGACTAACCTGTGGGGGTTGCCTTAGAACTGTTTAGTGATAGTACATGAGTTCTTATTTTCAGTTATTATTTATTATTGTTACTCACTGAGTTGAAATATACTCACCCCACTCCCCTGCACTTGAGCTATCGCAACTGCTTTATTATCCCCATTCTGTGGAGACTTCGAGGTAGCTGCCGACGTCCACAGTACCTGACCAATTTCTTTTTATCATTTTGTTGTCTCCATTCTGGTTAGACTTGATTGTGTAGTAGATCTCATTTGTAGAGGCTCAGACTTGTGACACCACGATTTGGTTGGGACTGTGTTCTTGTATTTCATTTCTACACTTCTTGATTTGTTATGAAAATAGGCTAATCACGCCGATTAATCATTATTAATTATACTTGGCTGGTAATTGGATAAGATTGTCGGACTTGCCTAGCAATGTGTTGGGCGCCATCACGATCGAGGTTTGGGGTCGTGACATATCTCAACTGCGCTTGTGTATCTAAAGTGTATATATTTGTGTATCCCAAATATAACTTGTATCGTGAATGTATAATCTGTCTAAAAATGTATAAAATTTTTGTATAATGTGTATTTTCTAATATTTTGGAGTGTATCATGTATTTTTGTATAGTGACAGTCGTTTTGTATATATTTTGTATAGTAACATCTATTTTGTATATTTTTTGTATAGTGACAATCTATTTTGTATATTTTTTGTATAGTTACATCTATTTTGTATATATTTTGTATAGTTACATCTATTTTATATATTTGCTGTATAGTGACAATCTATTTTGTATAATACCAATTTATATTGTATAGTGACAATCTATTTGTTGATTTTGTTGATTTTGTCGATTTTGTATAAATTTCACAATTTAAGAATGAAATCTCAACTGTATCAAGCTGTAGGCAACAATTGTGCAAAAACTTTGAATTTCAGCGTGAATTTTTTGGGAGCTCTTCTCTGGGTTTAATCTTCATAAACCCTAAATTTTTTTTCTTCAGAAAATGAATAATTGGACGGCTTTTATAGTGTTTGGAGGTTGAACATCTCATACTGAAACCGTGAATTTAGGATAGAAAATCGTTTTCTCCTTCTTTCCTTTTCGTTTTCGTTGAATCGTATAAGTTGCAGCTTTTTCAATTGCTAGCATTTATTATTTTTTTGAGGCTATTACTTGTAAGTGGTTATTTTGTGGCTATCAGCTGATATAAGTTTGACCCTAGTGGCTACAAATGAATTTTTCTCTAGTTTATAGATTCTCTTTATCGAACACATTTCCTGTTCTCCCTAGAACTCATCAATTAATAGCTATAAATGATTAGGGAGTAGAAGCATTACCCTTTTGAAGTTCAATTCTTTTGAATTCGAGTTTTAGGGTTTCTTTTATAAAAATTGATATCTCAACAAAATATCTAATGATTTGAAGGGCTTATCCATATTAATAAGGTATTGAAAAAACTGAAATTATCTTAGAATCATCATTAGAACTTACCTTAGATGATGGAGGACCTTGGAGAAAGTTGGGTTCTTGAGAGCTTTCCTTTGTAGAACAAATTTACTTATTTGAGGTGTATGGGATGATGTAGAAATTTCAAAATTTTCAGGTGCGCATTCACGTAGCTGAAGGCCCAACTGCGTGCCTGACCGTGCAGTAAGGGCAGTGAGACTGCCTCGAGTGCGCTACCACGCACGTGACAGCTGACTGCGCAGACTACATAATGTCCAGTAAAATGTGCATAACCTTTTGCACAAAGATCCGTTCGGGCTCTATAATATATCATTAAAAAGGTATTTCAAAGTGCTATAACTTTAATGTTTTAAGGTTTCTCAAATTTCTAACACATTTTTATGAAATCAGACTGGAAAACAGACCTTTCATAAAATTAGTCGATTATATCTAATCTTATGCACCTCATTCTCCGTCTTGATTCCAAAATAACTATTTTCACCCATGCTCAACCCGAGACTTCACATGTCTAAAATGTCACATCAATATGCATTTAACACATCCACACCTAATTCAAATTTACGGAGTGCTATAATTAGGTTTTGTTATTGTTGTTGTTGTTATTGTTGTTGTTGTTATTGTTGTGATAATTTGATGATTGGAGTTTGCTCTTTATGATATTTGAAATTTATATTTCAAATTTGAGTTCATTTGAAGTAGTTTTGGGCGTTGAATCGTGTGTTGGATTATTAAAACACGAAGAATGAGTTTATATTTCAGAACGTAAGATTCAAATTTCTGAAGTTGCATTTTAAAGATAAAAGAACTTTAGATTTAATTTTTGAAGTTGAATTGAAGAGATTGAACAACATCAAATCCGAACCGGAACACTTTGCAAGATTTGTGTAATGCGGATATAAATTCAACAGTTGACCCAAAAATGGGTACACATAAAATTGCCTCTAAAATTGATGCAAACATTAATTTGTGTAATCGGCCTGTTTTGTTATGTTAAGTACTAAATGTAGGAGTGTCAAATGAGCTCCCTCAAAATTTGACGAGTTGGGAGAGCCTGTTAATCGAGGGTGCATCATAATGGGTTAAACTCGACATATTAGGCTTGTGCTAAGTTGAGCTGATAGGGTCGAAACAAATTGATTCTTGATTCGTTATTTTGGGCTAAAATAGTTAAATCGTCTAAATTAAATATATATAAGAATAAACAATAGAATATACAGAAAGAGAATGGTTTTTAATCTAATTGCACGAAGAAATTATTTTAGAAGTAGTTCTAAGTTAGGCATGACCCACAATTCGACTCATATTTATTTGAACATATTTGGATACCATTATCAAGGAATGTGGTAGGAGGGATGAGATCTCTCCACCCTTAACTTGGGGTCTCGAGTTTAAGTCTAAAAATACAAAAAGTTTTGTAGGGAGTTATTTCCTAATAAAACTTACACAGATGAATACGTTTATTTAAAGGAAAAAAATAGAGAATTTTTCATAAAGAGCATTCATAAAGACTTAATTAGCAATAAATAGAAACCATTTCTAATATTACATGATATAGGAATGTTTTACGGTATTCTATAATGTATTTAGTGTATTAAACAAGTTGTATTTAATAATACAACATTAAGATCCGCCGCATAAATTGGGATTGCTATAAATGTCAAACTGTATTTAAGTGTATTAATATGTATTTAGCGTGAAAATAGTAACGGGTAAGCGCAGATCTGGGGAAGATGAATAAGATATAAACGGAAGGAAATAAAAAAAAAATTGATTTCCATTATTTTAGTTAACTAACATAAATATACGAAATCCATAGGTATTCTTCTCTATATTGAGCCAATTTAACGACAAAAAAACAGAGGAATACAAATCCGAACACCGTATATTGAGTATTCATCAGTCGTAGGCTACAATTTCAGAAAATACACTACTAATATATGTTGTATAAAACAGATATAACTTCATTTATGTAAGATAAATATAGTTGAATACATATGCATACTACTATAAATTCTACTGAATAACAATACTAATTGAAAAAAAAAAATTAGATATGCATATTGTGAATAAACATAATACAGTAAGCATAAATTAATAAAAAATACACACAAATACATGTGAATAGACTTGTCTTCTCAAACGAGGGAGGCGACGAAACAAACAAGTCCTTTAGCTTGTGACTGACAACCAGTTCCTTCCCGTTCTCCGGCGAATCTCGGTGATGATCCGGCGAGAAGACTTCCCGGCGAGACAGCCTACGGTTACTGCTACCGCCGCGGCTGAGGAGCATACGAAGAGTCTTCCGGCGGCGGAGGTGAATAACTGGGCTTGTTGAAGTTGGATTCTCGGATGGTGTGTGGAGACGATGAAGAAGAGTATTAGGGGAGGAGAGTGAATTGAGAAATACAGAAATAGTGTGTTTGGGAAGTTTTATGAAAAGATGTATTAAGATGAAAAATAAAATAAAATGTTAGGGGAGTTATACTGGATTGAGAAAAATAAGGCTTAAATATAGGAAATCATTAATTTTTGATTTTTTGCTACAAAAACAGAAAAGGTTATTATATTATGTAAAAATTTTGAAAAGTATTTATATGTTATAATTAGGTCTTAACCTATTCTATAGGTGGTAAAATTTCCAAAAAAATATATTTCGATCCACAAATTAAATCATGATCCATACTTTTACTTAATATGTTTTGACCCGCTAGACCACCTAAGCCAAAAAATGGTTTACATTTCCCATTGGATTTAAGGATTCGATTCCAAAGATGAAAGGGAGTATTTTGCAATTTGGGGCGGCAATCGAAACAAGAATTTCCCTTTGACGTGTTCACGGGTTCAATAAAAGAAGCCTCCATTTACGTGCCACCACACACATTCCTGAACCAAACTACAAGCATTTTCCTTTGTTCTTTCCTACATCTTAGTCCCTAAGCATTTTCATTTGTTACTAGCACGCTTTTAGAGTTTGAGTTAAATATTTTTCTTTACCTCACTAATAATTCATCACAACAACAACAACCAAAAGTTGTGTTTTTTTTAAACATTCAACGACAATATGATTCAACCGTTATTCGCACTTGTATTTTTTGAAGTGGCAGTGGTATTGATCCTCGTATTCCGAACTCCTTTAAGAAAACCAGTTTTGATGGCATTGGATAGATCAAAACAAGGGAGGGGACCTGTGATAGTAAAGAGTGCTGGTGGAACATTATTTGTGGTTTTAGTCTCAATCTTATTCAATGTCACTATCATTCAGAACCGTGCCACGGAATCTGGCACTGTCAATCCAACTGATCAAGTTTTATTGGCTAATCACCTCCTAGAAGCATCTCTCTTGGGTAATCTTTGTCTTTTACAACCTTTATATCTTTTATTTTACAATTTTTGTCACATTATATTTGGCAGAAAATGATCTATTTAAACTTTATAAATTAGTCGGATAAAGTTTTAACCAGAGCTCATACATAATACATAACCAACAAAATGCTTATACATAACACATGCATTACCTGATAAAACAATTTTTTTCCTGTAAAAAAAATATTATCAACTGTAATGAAAATCCCCAAATTCAGAGCTTATGATCTTAAAGTTCCAACCCAATTACAACGATGCACTTCGTTAGTATGTTTTCTTAGTCCAATATTTTCTAAGATTTTTTTTTGTCTAATAGAAAATATAGAGAACTTCTAATATTTCCTCAGTGAAACAAATATTTTATTTAATATTAGGTTGAGATGAGTTAAAATAGGATCATAACGATTTATATAACTGGCCCCAACTTATTTAGAATTGAGACACGAAAGTAGTTTTTATGTTATAGTCTTACAATATTTGGTATCTGACGTAGAATAATGTCTTACTTAGTTCTGGTGTGTCTGCAGGATTTTCGTTGTTTCTTGCATTGGTCATAGATAGACTTCACTACTACATAAAAGAGCTGCGTCTGCTAAGGAAGACTTTGGAGGCAGAAAAGAAAACAAAACAGAGCCGCGAGGTGGAAAATGTGACACCAAAAAGTCCGACTAAACATACATAGAAATATGGAGGCTATATATCTATATTTTCTGTTTGTTTGATCTTTTAGGTCGTCTTTAACACGTATATTTGACATTTCCTGGTGCAGGACGATGTTTTTTTTTTCTTCCAATTATTTTAAAACTCCTTTGTATTCGTAGATGTCTGATGGTGATTTGTAATTTGTTTATTCTAAGAGCATACTGTTATTTAACTGCCACTCTTGTTATCAAACTACTAGGAAATAGAAATGGAAAGGAACCATAAAGTTTCAATGATTTGTTTGTTTGAAAATTTTCAAAAAATAGAGCATGTAAAAAGTTTTGAAAGTTTGCAAACTCTATTTATAGGAGTTGTTTTTGCAAAACAAGAAAAGTTAAAACTTTTTTTTTTTTGGGTGAAGATATCCGAACTCCATTACAAATTTTTTATTGCTATTTAGTGTTGGCAATATAGGCCTGAAAAAATATCTGAAAGAATCAATAGAGATATTTGTACCTTGCCCAAAGTAAGGAACCATATCATATATGTTTGGACTAGATTCTATTTTGAGAAAATTAACAAAGCACTGTCTCGTTGTAAGGTTTTATATATTTGACCTTTCTCAACACATTTCTTTAGACAGACTCCGTTGTTCCTCCTTTTACAAACGACAGGTTGCTGCAACTGTCCGTTTATTTTACTAACAAGTTTCATTTGAAGACATCAACATGCTACAGAGTTTATAACTTTATATTATCTCCAGCTTGGGCAAGAGAAGTAAAATTTGAGGGCATTTGACAGGAAGTAATTTCCATTTTCCAACTAAATCAGAATACATATTGGTTTCCGAAGAATTAAAACTGATTGACAACACAGGTATAGAGCATAAACCAACGTACTTTCTGTGGATGTGGTATACCATATTTGAACTTTCCCGTTTCAACTATAGAATGCATGACCCCCAAAGTGAAGAAACAAAAGTAGAAAATATATATGAAGATATAACTATACACAAACATATCGGACACCAGAAAAGCTTAAATAGTACTTATACATTTGACAGATGCCAACTTAGAACAAAAGAAGACTACAGTGACAAAGTAAACTACACGACACTTTCGCAGAGCAGGTTATTTTCCTGCTTTTTCAGATCCACCCCCCCCCCTTGCACAAGTTCACGACTGTTGAGAAACTTGATAGTAGATTGAAGATATTTGTTGTCAGAACCCAAAGACAGCTTGGCAGTTTCCACCAGCTTGGAGCAAATATCAGATGCTCCTTCACATGCCTGATTAACAAGTATTCTAGGATTAAACAAGGGAACTTAGACTATTCAATTGCATCACACCTTTCAGACCTTCCAACTTTTTCACACCCATCCATAAGATATAGGACGGATTTGAAAAAGATTTCGTTTTCTGTTTGGTACTGTTATCAATTCGAATGTCTTGGTTATTAGGCGCAGATTTAGATACCAAACAGGACGTGAGGTCCTTCAGTCAATAATTTCAGAAAAAGCAATAAGAACTGTGACTTACTTCGAAAGAAGATGCAATAGCATTGCAAGCATCAAGTGCAAGATTTCCACTAGCGGCCTTCAAAGACAGTGTTCAGAATTAGCTTAACAATGGTCCCCTTATTCTTTTTCCTCTCAAGCAAGAGCAAGGGATGAGCAAGATGTTACCTGGATTGGTTCTTGTAAAACAGTATCGATTAAGCTCTGAAGAATAACTTCAGAAAATGATAGAAGCTCTTGCATATATTGTTGATCACCATAGAACAAAGAGTCATTGCCCATAACCTGGATATGTGATATATCAATATTGAGAGGTTAAATTCACCAGGACACTTAGGAAAGAAAGAGAAAAAAATGTAGATATATAATCAGAGGAATGAAAAACTGGTAAGATATAGTAGGTGGTTCCATTTCTAGGACAATCTTTCTCATGTTGTGTTCATCATTTAGTAACACACACTGCCAGAAAGTGCAAGCCTTTATGCCCACTACAATATTATAATGACCTTTTCCAAACGGAAATATATATATATATATATATATATATATATATATATATATAACTTGCATTTCATTCCAGTAAACGAAGTACCCAACGTATATTTCTCATTGCACCAGTAAATAAGATGGCCACGTGGAGAATGGGCTGCTATGCATAAATGTCAATACACATTTTTATACTCGTGCAGCATTCACCCCACACTGCTGTAAGGGCCACTCAAGATGTTGCTGGTAGATAGCCAAATACTATCTCAGTGAGAAAATGTCAGAATACATCTCTAGTTATCCC
Organism: Nicotiana noctiflora; assembly: GCA_032618575.1. NCBI lineage: Eukaryota > Viridiplantae > Streptophyta > Magnoliopsida > Solanales > Solanaceae > Nicotiana > Nicotiana noctiflora. The sequence continues at coordinate 10,093 of JASVEL010009290.1, read as the reverse complement.
TAATGTAAATGTCAGATGAGGATGCACTATCATGCTCTATGTCACTGTTGCCCTTATGAATGATATCCCCAAGAAGGAGAATAACCATCTTATCTGCTAAGCTGGATAACAGGATATCAACGTGCTTGACTTTAGATACCTTATAGACCTGAGCATAAGAGCTAGATACTGAGATGATGATGCAATGTATCATTATGGAAAACTTCCTTGTCCAATATATTCTATATATTGCTCCAGATCTCACTATATACAAGAGTAATCTGCTAGGGCCTAATTATAGCACCAGGTAGTTCATCTCCATAAATTGGGAATATACTGGGTTGTTGTTGTTGTAGTTCATCTCCATAAATCATCTTTAATTGCTTTAGCACAAATGATATCCTTTTACAAGCTTAACCACATACTAACAGATTCCTTGCATGAAATACTATATATCTGAAAATTGATGTAATGTATAACCAAAATTCTTAGATATGAAACAACAGGAATACCTCATCATGTATTGAATGGTACAGGAGATTATTCTGTGATAATGCAGCAAATGTTAAGATGAGTGCACATAACACCTTCACCTTCATACTTGGCAGCATCCTGGTAACACAGTAATAGAACATTAATAGAGAATGGAAATGCAAATGCAATAAAATAAAATAAAAGAAGAAATAAGGTTGTCTCACCATGACAAGGAGCCGAGGATGGAAAACATGCTCCTGGGGATGCTAGTGACTCCTCGTTCAATGTCACCTAGTCCAGGACATAAGGCAATATTGTAAAGCTCATTGGCAAGATAGTGTGATCTTCATTCTAAGATTTTTGACATCTAATATCGGAGCAAATTTGTATGTTTAACATTTTGCTTATATTGGTTAGAAAGATGTTACCAACAGGGTGGAGTCGATTTACTTCTCCACAAAATTCAGGCAGAGAATAGTTTATGCTTTATCGATTAAACCGACATTATCTTTGATTATTTGACTATTCTCAAGCAGCTTTTGAATAACCACTTTTTCCTTTATGTGTCCCACGTTATTTTGAGCATTTTAGCCCATGCTTATTGGGATACTGGAAAATGTCAGACTCGACTCAAATTTTTGTAATTAGTACATATTTTGTCCGCTACACTACATCCATATGCAGTTTGTTCATGTAATTCTTCACATTATAGGTGCACCAGATGGCCATTCCAACCAGTTGATATTACTATGTCTTACTTCCAGCATTCTGTCCTAACTCCTAAGTTCCAAGATCACAAGATACAGAAGCATTACAAAGGACAAACAAAATAGAACTGAAGAGGAACAGATTAAAAAACCTGGAATCATAACAATAAGACTGCAAAATTTGCATAATATTGATTGAAACCCATCAATGTCCTTGGGCATCCTTGAGTCTGCAGATAATGTTACTGAAATTCAATAGTTTACCAAGGAAAACTACCATAAAACTGGGATTTGCAAGAAAGGGTGGAATGCCTTAAAATTGGTTGCTTCTTGATACAACATGCATAAACACCTCTTAAAATTTCAGACAAAGGAGGCTTTACAACAGATGCAAAAGACACATGAATTTGAGTATTTATTTTTGTCAAAGACATACGGGGTCAAACATGAAAAATTCTTGGAGAACTGAGGTAAGTGGCAACAATCACATGTGCTTCATCCAATTGTTGCACACTGCTACTGCTCTAACAGGGAAATAAATCAGAACTTTGCCTTCTCTTTTCCTCTTTATAATCTTGTCCTTATCATATTCATTAACATTATCTCCAAAAGTTCAAAAAGTAAACCCATGTCCCATACCTTATTGACTCAAAAACAAAAAGACAAAGGTGAGCCATGGAGCATCTGACAAAACCTCAAAGCTGCACATATCATTAACCATTTGGTGCAAGTATAATGTAACATAAATTGTGAAAAGATGCAGATTATGACGCTTTTAACTGATCATGAGCAGAAAGCAAATTTTGCAAAATGCCACAAGCTTGACTTCATTGCTGTTTTAAATAATATACCTAGATGCTTAATTATCAATTGCTGATGTCACAATAGTAAGCTTTCTACTAATGTTAAAGAAAGTGCGAATAAACTGCATTGCCTTTTATATTATATACTTGGTCTCTTATTATATATGTATCATAATGGATATTCCAGGCAATTGGTGATATAAACTTCCTCGGAATTAAGTGAGAAATTTTACTCCAAAACCACTTTCGAAAAGTTATTGTAAGTGATAGATTTACAGAATAGGGAGAGGAATAAAGAGGGCACTGAAAGAAACCATCTAGTATTGTGCTTGCATACATACAACTTTGAGTCGACCACTACTATGCACCGAGCCATCTGGAGAAAAATTCATAGACAAACCTTCCAATAAGTCAACATTATTCAAGCACCTCAATGCTGAATCTACAAGTCCATCCGAGTGAGAAACTAAACCAGCCATTAATGCAACCTGAAGAGACAGAGAAAAATAGGTGCATCTAAATTATCAGCAGTGCAAAATAAGAATAAGGAAAGAGTTAATGTTACCTCTGCAGTTTCCAAGTAGAGGTTTAACTGTTTCAGATGAGATGGGATAGATGGTATTGTAACTTCACTGCATGCTATACAAGATTTGACAAAAATGATACAGCTAATGTCGTTCCTTCTCGATTTAATCGCCAGTAAATTGCTCGAATGAACAATAGTCTCCTGAAAAAAGCAGAAGATACCAGAGGTGTCACTCATCAAATTACGTAAGATGCATGCCGCGCTCAAACCTTTCTACTATGTCCAAATTTCATCACCATGCTAACTTGAAAGGCAGCCTTGGGAGCTTGGTAGCAATATTAAAAGGAAACAACAACAAAAACTACACCTCAATCCCAAGTTAGTTTAGGTCAGCTCTATGAGTCCTCACTATCCGTGTCATTCCTAGCCACTACAGTCCAGTATTCAATAATTTATGTTTTGGAACCCTAGAAATTCTTTATATTTATTACTCACATACAACTCCCTAGCGAAAATATAAGACTCCAAGAATCATTGTACCTAAAATCAGTATACTGATATGACTAAGCCTTAATCCTAACTATTCCTTTTGTTCCATTCTATTGAAACTCTTTCCTTTTTAATCTGTTTCAAAAAAAAACGACACCTTTCTAAATTGAAATTTTTTGACTTTAAACTTCCTGTTGTACCTTAATGAAATGCACTTACAACCTCCATGTTGGTAAACAAGAGTTCAACTTTCGTTTACATATTAAAGCATTTATTATCGCCACCATGGCATGATTATGGAGAAGCGTTTCTTTCCCTTCCTTTTCATCAAAAATAAAATACAAAAATAAGATAGAGAAACTTTTGTTTGCATACCCATGGGTCAGTTTTACCCAACTATAATCAAAGCTTTATTGCCTTTCTGGTGTATCTGAAGGGAGTGAAATAGAGAAGTTATGAAAGGACCTCGAAGAATATTAGCTATGTTGAAACTCCATCCCAACAAAAGCATTTGTGTCCTGTGCACTGCACTTCCTTTAATAATAGTACTGCTTTAGCAGCAGTTCTAATAAGCTTGATCTTTTCTTTAGCTATATATCATACTTCAATTCCCTAACACTAATCTGAATACTTCTTGACATGCATATCATAAGAATTGGTAAACAACTGAACGTTACCGGTCAAGATAATATCACACAACACTTTTCATGCTTCTATGGAGGAAGACTTCATAGCAGTGTGAGCAAGTACTCCATCACACTAGAGTACTTACAATATATAGGGGGAAACAGGTTAGGCAGAAGCCCCTGTGGCATAAGATCACTTTCTCATTCGCCACATCCAGCAATAGGCACATCAATATGTGCGCATACACACACAAGGAGAGGAACTATAGTTAAGGTCTTTCAGGTAAATTGGAAAGAATAATTCTGTTCAGAAAGGCATAATAAGGTCATACAACCAACTGACAGGGATAAAAAAAAAACTGGAGAACAAAAAGTGTAATTCGAGGATATTATCAACCTCTACAAAGTGACATCACATTCATATTACAGAAACATAAAAAGAATTCACATAACCAAATAACAATCCCCTATGCATAATTCATGGAAGCAGAAAATTAGCAAGATTTTTACTGTAACCCATTAAGACATATTTGCAAATTGTGGAAAACAATAACCTTGACTTCGCTAATACTTCCAAAAGCTCCACGGCACTGAACCAGAAAAGCTAAGTGGCGTTCACCTTCGGAACCATAATCAACCTGAATATTATGACCAGGAAACTTGTTAGAACATGTAAAGAACTAATGTGCGGCACTTGGCATCTCCTGACCTACTATCAAGAAAAATGAAGTGATATGCAAACAATGTCATTACCATGTGTATAAAGCGAGATATTAAATGTGCTGAACGGTTGTTCTCCTTGTCCTTAATATTTGAGAGATCTACGCTATCATTCAAGGACCTTGAAACTTCGAAAAGGAATTGAATGGTTGTAGGATCTCGTACAAAAGTATTCCTAATGGAGAAAAGAAAAGAGAGGATAACTAACAATTTTATTTCCATGAGAGGAACTGACAATTTTTGATTTTTTTATTTTTTATGAAGCAAAAAGGTATCATTAAAGAGCATCAGGAAGATGCTAAGCAAAAGAGCTACAGAATAGAGTTAGCTCCAGTACATGAGTGTAGGAACTGACAATTTGTTTTCCAAAAAGATCACTTCTAAAAATAGAAGCAAATTTAAACGTGCCCTAGAAAGTAGGTGACAATTCGGGACAGTCCCAGAAAACGGTGTACTTTACAATACATATGAATTAACATCATAGGCAACAATTGAGAGCAAAAACAGAAAACACCCTCTATCCATCATAAGAAATATTTGGAACAGAAAGGAGAAATGAAGAATGGTTTCAGCATCAACATGTTGACCTAGATACTAATATCTAAAGTCTAAAGTTAATGTTCCATCTGTTCTCTAAAACATAACTCTCTATAAAATCTTTTTAAACAATCTTTTTTCTTATATTTTCGTCTAATAATTTCTTAGAAAATTTGCTGAAAATAGATCATTAGAGGTCCATATAGATAGAAAATCAAGAACATGTGAATTGGGAGAAGAAATAGAGACTGTACAAATTCAAATCTCATTGCAGCCCGCTTTGGATCTTCTTCACAAAACAAGAGGAAAGCTGAAAGAACTCTTAATTATTCCACTAGTTTTAAATGGTACATAGAATTAAATAAAGTGGAAGACATCCATAGCTTGAGGGTGGTTGTGAGCATGATCTGGAGATGTCAAAATTGGTGGCGCTGAGGGGGAGGGAGGACAAGATACTTCAGAAGAGAAGAGAAGACAGCATGGTGACAAACAGAACGGAGATAACACACGGAGGCATTGCATGTTTTCAGGGATAAATTGCGGCTAGACAAATTCAATATGGAAAGCTCATGAACTGGACAATTTCCCCTGTGTTTAAGCAGACAACAATATAAACAACATGGAGAGTCTGCTCCATATTTTGGAATTTCCATTTCCATCTAGTAGCATGGTTTCATGATTTCATCGTTACCTTTTCTCATTTAGAATGAAAACCAAAAATCTAAAACAGAATTCAAGCAACACCCAACAGTTCTTACAAATCTCTATTTTCTTGCATGATCAAGACACACACCTACTTTGATTGGAATTAAAAAGTAGTTTGAGCAATATATTTCTATCATTTTGTTGTCACGGGTTCGGATATTTAAGTGGAGAAGGATAAAGGGACGATCCCATTATCCACTAAGTTTTGAACTGACACATTTGTCCTCGGGGATTTCTACATATATATATATATATGTGTGTGTGTGTGTATGTTCTATATATATATTTTCTGTCATAGTGTGTTTACTGCATCAAGAGGTATGTTTAAGCATCACGTTGTCATTCTTTTCCCATCATTTTAACCTAAAGGAGCGACTGAAATTTATTCCAGCGAGGGACGAGCTTGCTGCAAACTGCACCCTACAATGCATTGCATAAGTTAGACGTATCCAATTTTTTCTCTGTGATTTTCACATCTAGAAATATTCACAGATGAGAAAAACATCAGTTAGCTTTGCAGCAAATTTAACATCAGTTAAGTTTTATAGAATAATTGTAAGGCCGACAATGTTGTATGGGAGTGAATGTTGGGCCTCTAAAGCCCAACATGTCCATAAGATTGTACATCACAAATTTTGCATACAGAAAATAAATAGCTGCCATAACAAAATAAATACGAGAGAAGATGGTGTGTGCCAGGATTTAGAGTAGAGTAGTCTCCAAGAAACCCTTAATGGACTTTTAGGCTAGAACACCATGAATTGTGCTTGTCTTGTCGAGGTCCAATTTAATCGCCTAGTCCAAAAAGCAATTGGAATTTACTTAAATCATGTAATTTGACTAAAATAAACTCTTGTTTGTTAACTCAAAATGTTGACATGGGCCAATGTATCTTTAATTTGGGATTTAGCCCAAATTCATATGGGCTTGATCCAACAAAATTTTGATGTTTACAAAGATAAATGTCTCAGAGATGAGAATGTTAAGATGGATGTGTGGTCATACAAGATTAGATATGATCATAAATAATCACATTGTTTAAAAGGTGCAAAGAGCACATAAGTTTTTTCCAAGTGTTATGTAGGCCTCCAAATGCACAGACTCTTAGTTGTGGAAACATGATAATTGAAGGTGCTAAAAGAGGAAGAGGTAGACCTAAATCAAATGGGAAAAAGTTTATCTTAAAAGATAAAATATCTCGAACTCTGAGTAGATCTAGCAAAACATAGAAAACAATGGCAGTTGAAAATATGTAAAGCTATACCAACTAGAAGATTAGTGCTTACTAGAAGACACTTAGTATATTAGGTTATAACCACTAGAGCATATTAGAGAACCCATAGAGTTATATAATACTTAAGTGCGGAGTATTATGGACCCAAACAAAGTATGTAAGATAATGAGGTTTTGTATAGCCAACCCCAACTAATTTGGGATTAAGGCGTAGTTGTTGTTGTACTTCAATTTCCTGACAACAATTAATGAGGATGCATTTCATTTATGGGTGAGATGGCAATGAGCTTCCCCATTCTGAGGGATCATGACTTGAATAGCCATTCACAGATATTATAAAGAGCCACTATAATTGCTTAGTGTACTTCCGTCAAAATGGTTAAGGGAATATTTTTTGGGAATCAAAGTGGTCATTCACTTGGTTTTTTTATAGATGCTAAACTTGCATAAAGGAGAATTATCCATTTTTCTACAGCGACCATGTATATCCTTAAGATAACACTGCCCAAAACCACCTGTCAAGCTGATTGACCAACAAGAAAATTTGCAGTCCGCTATAGTTAAGAGTATACTGTTTCTACATGGATCAAAGAGCTTGAGAAGTGGTTATTATCTTAAAACTTCACCCAAGGAAGGTGAGTCAGACAGGTCATATGCAGTCTCTTTAAGCAATAGGAGCATTTTTTTCCATCTTAAATGGTGCAAGGGATATACTTGTACAGGAAGAAATGCCACAAATTATTGCTCAATAAACAAAAATTGCTATTCAAACACACATTTCGTCGAAACAAATATACCTTATGGCTATACTAAGAATCCGCAAATTGATAATGGTTCTAGAGCTCCCTTGTATCATGCTTAATATTTGATTGAATTGGTTCTGCAAAATGATGATGGTAGTTCAGCTCAACATTAAGTAATTTATATCCCCCAACATACAAGAAGTAAAAATGTACATTGATTATTGTTTATCATGTTATTATCTGACTACAGAATAAGGTAGAAAATGACTAGTAGGACAGACAAAGAAACAATAGTAAAAGGCAAAAGAGCTTAAGCAACCACAACAACAAGTAGCCTACCAATTGCAATATGTTCTCTAGGTTGTCAAAATGATTAAGAACCTTCAGAAGAATTGATTGCAAGCTTGATAGTTCACTTTCACCAATCTCGCCATCTGATGTGCGCTCCAATATTCCATCTAATATACTGTCCAGATAACTATTCTGCGTAAGAAGACAGGATTAGGAAAAAAAGGCTATACAACAAAGGAGAAGCAAGTTTTGGGGACCTTATATCCAAGGAGAAGACAACTATTCAAATATTCTCATCATATGCAAATACCAAATCAGATACATTCAAGAAATTTTACAGTTGGTAATTTTTGCGCTCGGCAAGTTGACTGGCTTTATCTTTTGTTAGAATTAGTTCATCTATAGTGTCCCACATTGATAGAGAAGGCTTTAGGTATAATGTTTAATATAAATAGGGCTATTGTAAACACATAATAGAACATATCAATAATATATTTTTCTCGTGCTATTTCTCACATGGTACCAAAGCAGCGATGAAAAAATCTATCGCCGTGCGTCTTTCCGGTGACTCCTCAGATCTGATTTGCGTAAACTTTCACTGCAAAAATCAACACCACTTAGCTTCAAAACGCACCGTCGATAAACCCCAGTCAGCCTCTCCCACAGTAGAATGCACCCTCACGCACCAGCAAAAGCTAGATTTCCGGTGAGCGCTTAAATTCAGGCGCCGGCGAGTACGACCTTTTCCGGCCATTTTCTAACAGTGTTTTCAGGACAGTTTGCTTATCCAGTAATTCTGAGCCTACCCATATTGTTCTCTTTTTATTCCGATCACTTTGCAATTTTTCAGGCGATTACACTGATTTTCCGGCAGCTATAGTGATTTTTTCGGAAACTATAGTATTTCACTCGTCTGTTTCAGCTAGTTACAGTTGATTCTTTTTGCCTGTTATTTGGTGATAATTTGTTAGACCTATCTTGAATCCAACAATGTCTTGGGGATTTGATGTTTTTGGTTGTAAAAACACAGGTTCTAAAAGTTCAAGTGTTATGATTATAAGTGTTATGATTACTCTGGAACCTTTAATGGGAAGTTTAAACTACTTAGCTTGGACTTCGGCTGTCGAGTTGTAGTGTAAAGGCCAAGGTGTTCAAGATCATTTGACCAAAAAGGCTAGTGAGGGAGATGAAAAGGCCCAAGCACTTTTTGAGAAGATCGATGCTCAGTTATACAGTATTTTGTAGCGATTTGTGATTCCAAGTTGATACTCTTATTTCGTCCATTCCAGACATGTTATTTAGTTGGTGAAAAGCTCGCACTTTATACACTAATAACATATCTCGTTTTTCTGATATGATAGCGTGAATGACAAATTTAAAGAAACAGGAATTGGATGTCTACTTACTTGGAACAAGTACAGGTAGTCATGGAGAAATTTGAGAAGTTCATGCCAGTTTCTGCTAGCGTTAAAAAGAAGCAATAGCAACGGAAAAAGATGTTTCCAGTTCTTACCCTCGCTGGACTTCCTAATGACCTTGATTCAATATGCGACAAAGATTTTGGCTAGTCCGACTGTCCCCTATCACTTTAGATTATGTTCTTTATGTCCCTGGTTGTCCTTTTAATCTTGCATTTGTTAGTCATTTGACTCGTGCCCTCCATTGTGCTATATATTTTATTGATGATTCTTTTATTATGTAGGATTGTAGCACGGAATAGACGATTGGCACAGGGTGTGAATCACAAGGTCTTTACTGTCTTAACTCAATCAATCTATCCATAGCATGTCCAGACCTAATTCAAGACGTTTAGGACATCCGAGTTTATCCAAGCTTCAAACGACGGTGCCTCGTTTGTCTATGTTAGATTGTGAGTCGTGTCAACTTGGGGAACATATTCGTGCTACATTTTCACGTAGTGCTTAGAGTCATGCAAAGTGTTTTTTTTAGTTCATTCAGATAAATAGAGTCAACTCAACCGTAGGATTTTGTTATTTTGTTAGTTTCATTGATGATTACTCAAGATGTACTTGGATTTTCCAAATGAAAGACCGTTCTGAGTTGTTTTCTATATTCCAGAGTTTTTGTGGTAAAATTAAAACTCAATTTGATGTTTCTATTCGCACTTTTCGCAGTGATAATGCCTTTCAATACTTATCTTCTCAGTTTCAGCAGTTTATGACTTCTCAAGGTATTATCCATCAAAGATGTTGTCTGTATACTACTAAACAGAATGAGGTAGTAGAGAGAAAGAATAGGC
>JASVEL010009289.1:0-102282 GCA_032618575.1 Nicotiana noctiflora | reverse complement strand
ACCTCAGGGGATATTGCAGTAAAATGCGAGGTGCAGGAGGTAGGGATGAGCTGTTGATTGCGTATTTTAGCCAAAGTTTAAGTGGTTCTGCTTTGGAGTGGTATACTTGCCAGGATCACACCAGGTGGTTCATCTGGGACGATCTCGCGCAAGCCTTCGCGAACCATTTTCAATACAATATGGAAATCATACCAGATAGACTATCACTCACGAAGATGGAGAAAAAGCCAGGAGAAAGCTTGAGGGAGTTTGGTTTCAGGTGGAGAGAACAGGCGGCAAGGGTAGATCCGCCGATGAAGGAAGGAGAAATGGTAGATTGTTCTTACAGGCTTTGGATCCTACTTATTATGGGCATTTAGTGTCAGCTATCGGGAAAAGTTTTAATGAGGTTGTGAAGATGGGGAGATTCGTTGAGGAAGGTTTGAAAACCAACAAGATCATGAGTTTTTCGGCAATTAAGGCCACGAATCAGGCCATACAGACTGGGAATGGAGGAGCAATTGGGAAAAAGAAAAAATAAGAAGTAGCAGTTGTGGAAAGCAGGCCTTGGAACCGCAACCAACATCATCACCCACCAAGACCATACCATCCATACCCACCAAACCCATCAACTCCATACAACCCGCCAACCGCATATAACCTACCAACCCCATACAACACACCAACCACATATAACCCACCGCCACCATATTACCCACCAACTACCCCGCACTACCACCACCCACAAGCCCAAACCTACTCACCACCACAGCCACATGTATGGCGAGCCCAAGCCCCGCATAACATTTACCACACACAAAACACATACCATGCTTCTAGAACCTACAGAAACCCAAGCAGACCCAGGCCTGACCCAGAAATGAGGAATAGGGCAAAGAAAACATTCACCCCGTTGGGGGAGTCCTATACCAGCCTCTATCACAGATTAAAGGAATTGGGAATGTTGAGCCCGATTGAGTCTAAACTTCCAAACCCACCTCCGAAAAACATCGACCAGTCGGTCAGGTGTGAGTATTGCTCAGGAGCACCAGGACACGATACTGAGAAGTGTTGGCATCTAAAGAGTGCTATCCATGATCTTATTGACAGCCGGAGGATTGAAGTGCAGGCTCCGGAGGCTCCAAACATCACGCAAAACCCACTGCCAGCTCACCATGAAACGCATATGATAGAATTGGCGCAGGATGAGAGCAGTCGGAAGCCGTCCCAGTCTGTTATGATGATTAAGGCCAGTAGCAGAACGGAAAAGGAAGCCGAGAAAGGAAAAGTGATTGTTGAGGAACCAGTAAAAAGGCAAGTAGTGGTGGAGAATTTGAAGGTTGTAGTACCAGGCGTGAAGCCGATATTAACAGTGAAAGGCGCGAATGTGGAACCAGTGATTATAAGACCGGTGGTGCAGATGCCGGTAGTGAACACCAAGACTGTACCTTGTAATTACAACAAGGTAGCAGTGATCTACAAAGGGAAAGAGGTATCCGGAGAAATCAATGAAACTCACGGTTTGACTTGGTCTGGGAGGTGTTTTGCCCCAGAAGAGTTAAGAAGAATGAAAACAGTGAAGTAAAATCAGTTGAAGAAGCCTGTGTCCAAAGAAGAGGTGGAGGAATTCCTCAAAAAGATAAAATCGCAAGATTACTCTATAGTCGAACAGCTGAGGAAAACCCCCGCAAAAATCTCTTTGCTCTCGTTGTTAATCCATTCGGAAGAACATAGGAAAGCTCTGATGAAGATATTGAACGAGGCTCATGTCCCAGAGAAGATCTCGGTCTGTCACCTTGAAAAGATTACCAATAAGATCTTCGAGTCTAATAAGATTACGTTCTCAGATAATGAATTGCCTGTTGAGGGAACCGAGCATAATAGGGCGCTTTATCTTACGGTGAAAAGCGAGGAGTCGGTGGTTACCAGAGTGTTGATAGATAATGGTTCAAGAGCAAATATTTTCCCACTGTCAACTCTTGGAAAGCTGAATATCAGTCCGGATAGAATTCGGAGGAACGGTATAAATGTGAGAGGATTTGATGGTGGAAGTAAGAACACATTGGGAGACATTGTCTTGGAGGTGACCATTGGGCCTGTGGATTTACCATGGCATTTCAGGTGTTGGACATTGTTGTGTCCTATAATTTATTACTGGGCCGGCCATGGATCCACGCGGCCAAAGCAGTGCCGTCATCCTTGCACCATATGGTCAAATTCGAATGGGAGCAACAAGAAATTATGGTGCATGGAGATGAAAATACCTGCAGTGTTGTGATGCCATTTGATGATGCTGATGGAGATAAGGGTCCTTGGGTCTACCAGGTGACAAATACCATAGTAGTGAACAAAATTGCTGAAGGAGAGAAACTGCCGATCCCTATGGTAACACCTACTGCTATGATGGTGGCCCGGGAAATGCTTAAAAACGGGTTTGCGCCAGGAAAAGGGCTGGGCAAAGCTTTGCAAGGAATCACCCAACCAGTTCAACTGCCAGGGAACAAAGATACTTTCGGATTAGGGTTCAAACCCACCTATGCCGATATCCAAAGAGCCTCCAAAACCAAAAAGAACTGGACCCTGGCTAAGCCTATACCCAAACTATCCGACACCTTTACCAAGCCTGGTACTAAAAATTGGACATCTGCTGCGTCAAGGTACATTGAGACCCGACCCGATGAAGAGCTTTTGATGATATTTGAGAAGATATTTGGGGATGTGAACATGGTTGAGATGGGGGAAGGCACTAGCAAGATGGACGTGCAATTTGTGGGATCCGGCGTTATGCTGAACAATTGGGAAGCCACTCCTTTCCCGATCAGGAAGGAGTCTTGGTAGTTAGCTCTGAAAATTTCATTATCATTTTCCCGGAAAAAACAATTGTTACTTTTTGTAGTCCTCCCACCCCCCATGAAAAAAGAAAAATCAAAATGTATCCCGAACTTTGTTCATCTTTTTTATCAATGAAATGCAGTTTTCTTCTTTCTTCATTTTTGCCTTATTTTTTATTTTTTCTTCTGTACAGTTCTGTATGTGCTGATTCTGATGCCATGTCATGCATGAAGGATTCTCGACCCAGTTCTGACAGTCGCATTATCATACGAGAAATTGAGGAGGATAGCGAGATAGAATGTGAGGATGAGGAAGCCCTGGAGGAAATAAGTAAGGACATGAACCAATATGAGGAAAAGCCCAAACCAAATTTGAGTGATACAGAATCCATCAATTTGGGGAGCGAAGAAAATGTCCGGGAAACAAAAATTAGTGTTCATTTGGAGACACCCCTCGGGGAAGAATTGATAAGGTTGTTGCATGAATTTAAGGACATCTTTGCTTGGTCCTATGATGACATGCCCGGACTTAGTACTGATTTGGTGGTACACAAGTTGCCTATCTACCCCGAATGCCGGCCAGTGAAGCAAAAGTTGCGGAAATTCAAAACGGACATTAGTGTAAAGATAAAAGAAGAGGTGAATAAGCAGTTTGAGGCAAAGGTCATACGAATCACCAAATACCCCACATGGTTGGCGAACGTTGTGCCGGTCCCAAAGAAAGATGGAAAGACCAGAGTGTGTGTGGACTACCGAGACCACAACAAAGCCAGTCCAAAGGATGACTTCCTATTGCCAAACATCCACATACTGATCGATAATTGCGCCAAGCATGAGATCGGTTCATTTGTAGATTGTTATGCAGGTTATCACCAGATCCTGATGGACGAAGAAGACGCGGAGAAAACTGCTTTCATTACACCTTGGGGAACGTATTGTTACAGAGTAATGCCGTTTGGATTGAAGAATGCCGGGGCAACTTATATGAGGGCAATGACCACGATGTTCCATGATATGATGCACCAGGAAATCGAAGTGTATGTGGACGATGTCATCATAAAGTCCAAGAAGCAACATGATCACGTGAGGGATTTGAGAAAGTTTTTCCAAAGACTCCGGAGGTACAATATTAAACTCAACCCCACGAAATGCGCTTTCGGAGTACCTTCAGGGAAGCTGTTGGGGTTCATAGTGAGTCGGCGAGGTATTGAATTAGATCCATCAAAGATCAAGGTCATCCAAAGTCTACCTCCGCCGAAGAACAAGAAGGAAGTAATGAGCTTATTGGGGAGGTTGAATTACATTAGCCGGTTCATTGCTCAGTTGACATCAACATGTGAGCCGATCTTCAAGTTGTTAAAGAAAGATGCAGCAGTGAAATGGACCGACGAATGTCAGGAAGCCTTCGACAAGATCAAGGAATATTTGGCCAATCCTCCGGTGTTAGTTCCTCCAGAACCAGGGCGACCTCTGATTTTGTATCTGACAGTGCTGGATAACTCTTTCGGTTGTGTACTGGGTCAACACGACGAGACAGGCAAGAAAGAACAAGCCATATACTTACCTCAGTAAGAAGTTTACATCCTACGAGGTGAAATATACTCAACTTGAAAGAACTTGTTGTGCGTTGACCTGGGTAGCTCAGAAATTGAAGCATTATTTGTCAGCATATACCACATAATTGATATCACAACTGGATCCTCCGAAGTACATATTTCAGAAGCCTATGCCTACAGGGAGACTTGCTAAATGGCAGATTCTGCTCAAGGAATTTGACATTATCTATGTGACTCGTACGGCGATGAAGGCGCAAGCAATTGTGGACCACTTAGCAGAGAATCCAGTGGATGATGAATATGAGCCATTGAAGACATATTTTCCGGATGAGGAGGCAATGAATGTCGAGGAAATAGAACAAGATGAGAAGCCAGGATGGAAGATGTACTGCGACAGAGCCGTCATTAGTAAGGGTGTTGGTATCGGAGCAGTACTCATTTCAGGTACGGGTCAACACTACCCCGTCACAGCTCAGCTTCGATTTTTCTGTACCAACAACATGGCCGAATATGAGGCGTGTATCTTGGGATTAAGGATGGCAATAGACATGGGTATTCAAGAGATTTTGGTCATGGGTGACTCGGATCTTATGGTACACCAAATCCAGGGAGAATGGGAGACAAGAGATTTGAAATTGATACCTTATCGGTATTGTTTGCATGAGTTGTCCCAAAGATTCCAGTTCATAGAATTCAAACACATCCCAAGAATGCACAATGAGGTTGCAGATGCTTTGGCCACACTGTCCTCCATGCTGCATCATCCGGACAAGACATATATAGATCCACTCTAGATCCAAGTCCGTGATCAAAATGATTATTGCTTTGCTGTGGAAGAAGAATTGGATGGAGAACCGTGGTATCATGATATCAGGGAATACCTGAAAGCTGGTAAATACTCGGAGCAGGCCACTGGAGATCAGAAAAGAACTATCAGGCGCTTGGCTAATGGATTTTTTCTCAGTGGAGGAGTTATATACAAGAGAACACCATACCTGGGGTTATTGAGGTGTGTGGATGAACAACAAGCCGATGAGATTATGATTGAAGTACATGCTGGAGCCTGTGGACCCCATATGAGCGGGTATGTCCGGGCGAAGAAGATTCTGAGAGCTGGATATTATTGGCTCACTATGGAGAGTGATTGTATCAGGTACGTAAATAAATGTCACCAATGCCAAGTACATGGGGATCTGATTCACTCCCCGCCTTATGAATTGCATACAATGTCTGCACCTTGGCCATTTGTCGCCTAGGGAATCGATGTTATCGGTCCGATAGATACACCTGCTTCCAATGGGCATAAATTCATTTTGGTTTCAATTGATTATTTCACCAAGTGGGTTGAGGCGAAGACATTCAAGGCAGTGACAAAGAAAGCGGTGGTGGACTTTGTGCATGAGAATATTATATGCCGGTTTGGAATTCCCAAGGTGATCATCACAGATAATGGAGCCAATCTAAATAGTCATGTCATGGCGGAAGTTTGCCAGAGGTTTAAGATCACACATCGCAACTCCATACCTTATAGGCCAAAGGCGAATGGGGCAGTAGAAGCGGCAAATAAGAATATCAAGAAGATCCTCAGGAAAATGGTGGAGGGATCCAGGCAATGGCATGAAAAGTTACCCTTTGCTCTTATGGGTTACCGCACGACAGTGCGTACTTCTATTGGAACCACACCTTATTCACTGGTGTATGGGACGGAGGCTGTTATACCCGTAGAAATAGAAATACCGTCATTACGGATCATAGCTGAAGCTGGAATAGATGACGAAGAATGGGTAAAAACCTGGCTGGAACAACTGAGTTTGATTGATGAAAAGAGATTGGCTGCAGTTTGCCATGGGCAGTTGTATCAGCATAGAATGGCCAGAGCATATAATAAGAAGGTACGTCCTCGGAAGTTTGAAGTCGGACAACTCGTATTGAGGCGTATCTTACCGCATTGGGCCGAGGCAAAAGGCAAATTTGCGCCAAATTGGCAGGGACCATTTGTGGTATCGCGGGTGTTGTCCAATGGGGCATTATATTTAACAAATATTGAAGGTAAGTGCGTAGAGACTGCTATCAATTCAGATGCGGTCAAAAGATACTATGTATGACTCCTTTTCAATTGTATGTTCTGCATTTTGTTGTGATTTTGGAATTGAAATAACGAAGGCGTTTTATTCTCTATCCAAACACTTTATCTATTGACAACCCCCTTTGAGCCTTAATGAGTATATTCTTTCATATCCCTCTCTCGGAATCGCTTATAGCGCAATAAGGAAAATGAAGATTAAAATTGATAAAATGGAAAGTGATGAATGAATGAAAATGAAAAAAAAAAGAAAAAAAAGAAGAAGAAAAAGACAAAGAAATCGGGAAAAAGTCAAAAGAAATTCATTTAACTGATGACGTTGGATGAACTACGTCTGACTTGATCCCGAAAGGGTACGTAGGCAGCCTCGCTGAGGTTCAGTCACAACAAAGAAAAATCCAAAAATTCCCCACATATTGAAACTGGGGCAGAAGTTATGATTAATAATTCCGAGAGTTGTAAATATTTTTGAACCCTCGTAAATTTTGAGCCTTTATACCTTTCTTTCTTTAACCCATCCAACAGCCATGTTACGGTCCAAAGAAAGACCTTCTGATCAATTCCAAAATGATAACGGGTGCAATGAAATAAGAGCAAGAAATTGGATAACACCCATGGTATAGAAAACAAAAGACAAAAGGAAAAATGAAAAAAAATGAGAGAGTCTCATCGGTGAAAACCTTAACCGGCACTGTGAGGCGATTGCGAGTTTGAGAGAAATAAAATGAGAGAGTCTTGTCAGTGAAAACCTTAAACGGCACTGCAGGGCGATTGTGAGGTTGAGAGAGAATAAATGAGAGAGTCCTATTGGTGAAAACCTTTCGAGGCACCGTAGGGCGATCGTAAGGATTACCATGAAAAGAGAAAAGGCAACAAAAAATAGTATCGGTTTGGGTTGAAAACAATTCGGAGTCAGAATAATGATTGGAACGAACTGGGTCAGAGTTTAAATACATGGCATGGTCAGCGGAATCAGCCGACAATTACCCAGATAAGTTCTATCATCTCTCCACAAACACCCTTACCCTCTTTCATTTTTCTGCATTTCATTGTTTACCTTTCGAGAGCTAACTACCAGCTCTTGATGACGAAAGCTGAAACAACACTGGATCAGAAAGAAAGAAGAGTTGGGGAGGAAATAAAGAAGTTTGGCAAACATGGCCAAAGGAAAAGAAAACAAAAAAAAAGGGAAGAGTAAGAAAATACAAAAAGAGTTCGCAAGAGATAGGCAGCTGAAAAGCCACACAGCGGGAGAAAAAGCAAAAAAAGAGGAAATCAATAAGAGGCAGGACGGCAGATGCCAGTTGCCAGCAGTTTATATCTAATAAATTTTGTTTCATGATTCATGGAGGAACAAATTGTCACTAATCACTTTAAAGTGAATGTGACCAATGTGGAAAAATAGAAAACACCAAAAAGAGAAAGTTTGCCAATAAGTGGAGAAATTCACAGGTGAGAGGCAATTGGTCAAAGAAAATACCAAAAAGAGGAAGGTAGCATCTTTAAAATCCATTCCCCGGTCATCAGGCTGAGGGAATACTTTTCTGCATTGCATTTCATGCACGTTTAATTTCTGTCCAGGCGCCCACCTATCTAACAAGGGAATACTTTTCTGCATTGCATTTCATGCACGTTTAATTTCTGTCCGGGCGCCCACCTATCTAACAAGGGAATACTTTTCTGCATTGCATTTCATGCACGTTTAATTTCTGTCCGGGCGCCCACCTATCTAACAAGGGAATACTTTTCTGCATTGCATTTCATGCACGTTTAATTTCTATCCAGGCGCCTACCTATCTAACAAGGGAATACTTTTCTGCATTGCATTTCATTGCACGTTTAATTTCTGTCCAGGCGCCCACCTATCTAACAAGGGAATACTTTTCTGCATCGCATTTCATTGCACGTTTAATTTCTGTCCAAGCGCCCACCTATCTAACAAGGGAATACTTTTCTGCATTGCATCTCATGCACGTTTAATTTCTGTCCAGGCGCCCACCTATCTAACAAGGGAATACTTTTCTGCATCGCATTTCATTGCACGTTTAATTTCTGTCGAGGCGCCCACCTATCTAACAAGGGAATACTTTTCTGCATTGCATCGCATGCACGTTTAATTTCTGTCCAGGCGCCCACCTATCTAACAAGGGAATACTTTTCTGCATTGCATCTCATGCACGTTTAATTTCTGTCCAGGCGCCGACCTATTTAACAAGGGAATACTTTTCTACATTTCTGTCCAGGCGCACACCTATCTAACAAGGGAATACTTTTCTACATTGCATCTCATGCACGTTTAATTTCTGTCCGGGCGCCCACCTATCTAACAAGGGAATACTTTTCTGCATTGCATCTCATGCACGTTTAATTTCTGTCCAGGCACCCACCTATCTAACAAGGGAAAACTTTTCTGCATTGCATCTCATGCACGTTTAATTTTTGTCCAGGCGCCCACCTATCTAACAAGGGAATACTTTTCTGCATATTTACTTCCTGCAATTTTTGGTTTTACGTTAGCTAAAAGCCCACGCTAGGGCAGAAGAAAAAGTTTGTTGTTTTTGTTTTGTTTTGAGCAGGCTTCAGCTCGAGGACAAGAAGTATCATTGAAAAAAAAAAGGGAAAGCAAGAAAAGAAAATCAACAAAAA
Organism: Nicotiana noctiflora; assembly: GCA_032618575.1. Classification (NCBI taxonomy): domain Eukaryota; kingdom Viridiplantae; phylum Streptophyta; class Magnoliopsida; order Solanales; family Solanaceae; genus Nicotiana; species Nicotiana noctiflora. The sequence continues at coordinate 93,187 of JASVEL010009289.1, read as the reverse complement.
AAGAGAGTCGGCATCACAGAAAATCCAGAAAAAAGAGAAGGAGAAGCAAACAAAAGCTAGATTAGGAACAATTGTAATTGTAGGATCATAGCTTAGAATAGCTTCTTCATTTTACATCTTTCCCCGGTGTAATAAGGAGTAAGTCGGCAAGTCTCAACAATGTCAATGCAATAGTGAGTCTGGTAGTTCTTAAACTGCCAGACCTCCCCGAACTACACTGACCTGATTCCTGTTTAGCCCAGGATATGTAGGCAACCTCTAAAGCAGGGTGCGGTCAAAAGGTTTTCCAAAAATGCTTTTACGAAATGTGCCAATGTGCAAAAATCTCTCATTACTGCTCACTTGTCTTTGCACTGAAACTCTTCGTGTTCCCGAGCAAAGAGGGGCAGTTGTGAGCACATGATTTTTGCACCGGGCAAACAATTCCAAAATTAAAATAAATATATTTTTGAGTGCAATTGCATGCCTTGTTTGAAAGTAGCTACATTTTTGTGTGTTTGAATAATTGGAAATTAGAAAAATCAAAACAAATAGGTTAAGTAATTATTTTGTTTAAATTAATTAGTTTTAAGAAGAAAATTATCAAAAAAAATAGTTCTTAGTAGCGGAAATCAAGGAAAAATAGTAGAAAATTGCCAAAAATACTAGATAATTAGTGTAAGTAGGAGATTAAGTTTTTCAATAATTCATAAAAAAATGGTGTCTTAATAATTAAAAATAAGAAAATACAAAAAATATTACATTAGGTATATTGGCTTTGGGCCAAAATGAATTAAATTGAATAGGCCCAGATGCATTAGCCCAAAGGTTGGGTCCAGTTCATCAAGAAGCAAATAATCTCAGCCGTTCATCAGGCTGGATCTAACGGCTGAGAAAAAGAGACGGTTTTAATTAAGTAATTATAATTTAAGGATTGATCACAGCCGTCCATTTGAAATGATCGGATGGTCAAAGATATTGGGTTTCCCAGGGCAACGAAATGACGCCGTTTTAGTAACGCACCTAAGAGCCGTTGATCTCCATCAAACGAACGGCTCAGATTATCTCAGACGACCGGCCTATAAAAGGCTTTGGTCTGAACAATTTTGGCCATTTGATACGATTCCTAACCCTAGCCGCCCAAGCCCCCTCTCCTCTCTTCTTCTTTATCTTCTTCAAACAGCCCGCAAACCTAGCCGGCCATGGCGGCCACCACTCTCCATGGTGGTCGCCGGTGATCCTCAACCCCTCTCCTCTCCCTCTTCTTCTTCTTCTCCGACTAAAACACCTAGGAACCTAGAAACAAACCCTAAAATAGACCTTGTTCTTGACCCACCGGTCACCAGAATCTACCACCGGTGACCACCAAAGTACGAATCTCTCCTCCAAACCAACGCCAATCGGACCGTCTTGGTCCGATCTATCCAACCACACCACTCACCTCCCACGAATCTCTTCGGAGCTCTTCGAATATCCAAAATGAAGTCGCCGGAACCCTAACTCCGACGACTCAAATCCCAACACCCAATCAAGATCTAACCTTTTACCTTCCCCAAACACCCTTCTGTAAACCAAAAAGCCTAAAGCCCCTGTCTTGACGGCTAAAGCAGAAAGCAGAAAGAAAAACTGGAAAAAGGGTCTGAAAAGAAATAAAGAAAAGAAACAAAGAAAAAAGAGAAAAGAAGTCTGAAAAAGAGATATGAAAAGAAATAAAAACGGGAAAGCTTGGGGGACAGACCCCGCTAAGCTAAGTGCTCCCCTCCCTCTCTATGTCTGGCTTGTCTTCTTGTTGTTTGCTTACTTCATGTTTCCCTTTTATTTTTGTTATGTCTTGTTTAGTCCGGCGCATGAATTAGGGTTATCTTGTGTTTTATTTTTGTTTGTTTCTCTGTTTTAAGGATTTGATCTTGATAGCCCTGTTTTTCTTCATCTTCTGTCTTTATTAGGGTTTCTCATCTTGTTGGTTTTCGACATCTCTTCTATTTTTCTGCATGTGTAGTTTTAGTGTTAGTTTAGCTGTTTGACTCTATTTCTTTTTTATCTTTTTATTAGGGTTTTCTTTGTTAAGCTTTCAATATCTTTATTGCTCTTCTCTTCTGTTAACTACATTGATTTAGTTTTGGTTCTGAGTTTAGCCATTTTGATTCCCATCCTCCTTCATCTCCTATATTAAGGTTTCTTGTGGTAGTTTATAGTATCTCTTCTGTTTTCCTTACTTGCTAAATAGCATGCTTAAAATTGGGGTTTTGATCTTCTGAAATCTGAGTTAGTGATTCTGCTTCTTTTCTGTTACTTCACATGATAGATGTAGTATTTTTCTTCACTGTGTCCTCATGTCTCTTCTCTTCTTTATCTTCATTCTAATCCATCGCATGTATACATCAAGCTAGGGTTAGTACTTGAAAGTGAATTATGATTGCCATGCTTATGTTATTCTGTTAAAATCCATTGTCCTTATGTCTGATTAAGCCATGTTTTATCTCTGATTGATTGTTTGTGAGAGTCTATGTTTCTGTGTGTTCTTATGCCATGAACCTTAAAGGTTTTGAGGTTTTTTAATCATCATCTGACTTGAACTGGTGGTAACTAAGTCTAGATTGACATGAGTTTGACACTTTGTCACATGAATTGGATAATGTTAATTGATTAACTAAGATTCAACCATATCAAATTTCTCTTTCTGAGTTTTGGTTGATTGGTGCATATTATTTGGTCTTATGTGGCTCTGTGTGCAAAAACATGTTGAAAATAACTGAGTTTTCAGTAGTTCTTGTTGGTATGGTTATTTGATTAACACTGATCAACCTTAGGGGATTGGTTATAGTTGTTAGTGCTAGGTTCCTGGAAATGGTTAGTTTTTAGGCTTAAAACTGAAAATGAAAAAAAAATAGGCTGTTAAGTAATAATTGACCAAAGAGTGGTCAACTTTGCAAAGTTGATCAACTCTACAAGGTCCAAACACACTAGTCCACCTCAAAAGGGGCTAGTTGTGCAAAGATGGCTAAACTTGCAAATGCATGCTCACCAAGGCTCATTTAAGCCTTGAATCTTAGGTGGCTAGCTCTGCAAAGACCTTAGCCCAGCCTGTGATCAGTAAAAAAGGCTAGTTGTCCAAAATTGGCTAAGTTTGCAAATGCAGACTTGCCCAGGCTCTTTTTGAGCCCTGAACCTTAAGTGGCGAGGCCTGCAGAGGCCTTAGCCCAGCTTATGTGTAACGACCCGGCCTGTCGTTACGGGAATTACCACCCCGTTACCTTGCATTTACATATCTTATGCTTTTATAACAATATTAGAGTATATCGGGTGAGTTAGGAGTGATTTGGATTGGAAATGAAGCAAATAGTATGTTTGAAGGAAGCTTGAATATGGGAAGTCAACCAAGAGTTGACTATTGAGTTAGAGTGCTCGGAACCGGATTCTGATGATTTGACTAGTTTCGGGGGATCATTTATGACTTAGGAGAGCAATCGGAATTGAATTCGGAGGTCCGGTGTAGTTTTTGGCTTGAATTGGCGAATGTTGAATTTTGGCGAAAACCGGATGGTAGGTGATATTTTGATCCGGGGGTCGGAATGGAATTCCGACAATTTCTGTAGCTTTGTTATGTGATTTTGGATGTGTCCGCAAATTTTCAGGTCATTCGGACATCGTTTGATCGGGTTTTGGATTGAATGTTAGTTTTGAAAGTTTTGAAGAAACTTAGGCTTGAATTCGTGAGTAAATGGAGATTTTGATGTTTAGTATGGTGTTTTTATGATTGGAACAAGTCCGTATCATGTTTTGGAGTACGTTGGTGGGTTTTGTTGGGGTCCCGGGGGCCTCGGGATGATTTCGGACCATCAACCGGGCATTTGGACTTGGCAAAAATCTGCAGAAAAACTGCAGGTTCTGCCCAGGCCTTTAAGCCTTCGCGTTCGCGTGGCAAGGGCCGCGTTCGCGAAGGTCAAGTGAATCAGTGCATCGCGTTCCCGAGGAGGGGAGCCGCGTTCACGTAGGCCAGGGATCGTGTGCATCGCGTTCGCGTTCCAGTGGTCGCGTTCGCGTAGGTGTGTGAGGGTAAGGCTTCGCGTTCGCGGGAGGAGTATCGCGAACGCGTAGAAGGAATTTAGGCGGCTGGGAGTTGAGCATCGCAAATGCGTGGTTGGCGTCGCGTTCACGAAGAGTAGCTGGAAGTTGGGCATCGCGAACGCGTGGAAGGCGTGGCGTTCGTGAAGGGTAAGAGAGAGCTGTTCATCGCGAACGTGTGGGAGCTCACGCGAACGCGTAGAACAAAGTGTTCTGGCAGTGAATAAAATCCAGAAACAGAAGGCTTACGGGTTTACACCTCCAAAACATAATTTTGAGCCCTAGAGAGAAGAAAACTCAAGGAAATCACTGAGAAGTCATCGGATATTCGTCGGAGGTAAGATTCTTGACTCAAAAACATCATTTTATGGTAGAATTAACATCAATCTTCATGAAATTGGGTTGAAATCTTGAAGAAATGTGGCCTAAATATTGAAAACGAGATTTTTGGATTTGGAAGGCCATTTGAATTCCGATTTTGATAAATTTTATATGCACGGACTCGTGGCGAGATGAGGGTCGCGTTGGTGCTAAATTCGAAATTTTCCGAGCAGTGGGCCCGGGGTCGGGTTTTACCAACTTGGTGTATTTATGCGAATTTCATGTAAATTGAAATGGGTTATGATTATTTGACCCGTATTTGATATAATTATTGTGGTTTGACTAGATTCCACGCACGAGGGAGCTAAATTCAAAGGAAAAGGCATCGGGGACGAGTCTACGACCGGCTAGAGGTGAGTAGTTTGTGTATATGGTAGCCTGAGGGTTCGAAACCCCGGCTTAGCACATTGTGACGCTAGTAGGACGTGGCTCGCACACCGTGGCAGGTGCGGGATTGATTGTGACTAGGGATTGAGACTTGGTCCATCCCGGATGTGAATAATATATTGTTAGTGTTGGAAATACACTGTATTTGATATAATTGTGGGCTGTAAGCCTTGTTTGGGGCCTTGTGCCGACCTGTAGTGTCCTTAGATGACAATATTTATGTGATAGCTATAATCGCTTAAATCACTGATCTCAGTCCTGGAAATTGAAATCACACTTTTGAAATGCTAAGTCACCGGCTTTTGCAAATTTAATAAAGTTTAATTATTTTTCATAAATTATAAATTGAAAACTGGAATTAAGAAAAATGAACTGTTTTGTGACTTAATTGCTTATTGTGGACTGAGCATGGGATCGGGCTGCACGCCGCAGTGGTTGATATGAGGATCGGGCTGCACGCCGCAGCAGTATTGCGCTTGGGCTGTAGGAGCCCCTCCGGAGTCTGTACACACCCCCGGTGAGCGCCGTCGACGTTAAATTGGATCGGGCTACACGCCGTAGCGGTTATGTGCATTGCATTGCATCTGTATTTGTTGAATTACTCTGTGGTAGCTGTATTGTATTGTTGCTTCTAGTTCGTAGGAGATTCGGACTGTAGTGTAGCTTCATATTGTGGTATTTTGTGGATTTCTTACTGTCGGCTACTTATATATATTTGTTACTCACTGAGTACTTAGTACTCACCCCTACTCCCTGCACCTTTTGTGTGCAGACTCAGGTATTCAGGAGCAGTAGACGGGCATCTCCAGCGTTTGCAGTGTCATATCGAGTTGCTGAGGTAGCTGCCTACGTTCGCAGAACCTAGCTTCTCCTCTCATTTCCAGTTGTTATTTTGTATTTTGCATTCAGACTTGAGTACTTCTATATAGTACTCTCTATTCCTATTGGGTTTTGTTAGAGGCTCTAGACTTGTGATTCCGGATCTTTGGGAGTGGCAGTACTTTTGTTCATTATTATTATTATTGGAGTTTTTAAACTCATATATTCTTCTTGGGTTGTCCATTTGGGACTGGTACTTGTGATAATTAAATTATTGGTCTGGCTGGCCTAGCTTGATTGTTGGGCGCCATCATGACCGGATTCGGGTCGTGACAAGTTGGTATTAGAGCCTAGGTTATTAGGACTCGCGAGTCATGAGCCGGTTTAGTAGGCTTTCGTGGATCGGTACGTAGACGTCCGTATCTATCCTCGGAGGGCTACAGAAACTTTAGGAAAAAACTCATTTTCTTGGATTCATATCGTGCGATCTGTGTTATCATGAAATAAAAATTTTCCATATTCTATTCTTTCGCAGATGGCGAGAACACGAGCTAACGGACGTGGCGGACGACCACCATTGGCACCCGGAGGCCGTGGTCGTGGTAGAGGTAGGGCAGCAGTGCCAGTGCCTGCTGACCCACCAGCTGACCAGACTCAAGGTCAGATTCCTACACCAGTGGCCCAAACTCAGGACCAGATTCCAGCGGCAGACGCTCCGACAACTCAGGTTCAGGTACCGGCAGTGCCCATTGTCATACCAGGTCTTCAGGAGACCTTGGCTCAGATCTTATCAGTGTGCACAGGCTTGGCTCAGGTAGTTGCAGCTACTGCTGCAGCATCTTCTTCACAGGCAGGGGGAGGGAATCAGACCCCGTGGCTCACACACCCGAGCCAGTTTAGCCAGTTGCGCCCGTTGCACCAGCTCCTGCTTATATGGTTCCAGCTATGCCCGACGATGAGCAACGTTGTTTGGAGAGATTTGAGAGGCTACAGCCTCCAACATTCAGTGGTGCGGAGAGCGAGGACGCCTAGGGTTTTCTTGATAGATGTCAGCGCATGGTTCGCACCGCGGTATTCTAGAGTCCAGCGGCGTTTCATTCACCACTTTTCAGTTCACAGGTGCAGCATTTCAGTGGTGGGAGGATTTCGAGAGGCGTAGGCCCGCCGGGGCAGTGCCCCTCACTTGGCAGCAGTTCTCCATGGTATTTTTGGAGAAGTACGTACCTCAGTCTTAGAGAGAGGAGCTGCGACGTCAGTTCGAGTGGTTGAAGCAGGGAGAGATGACAGTTAATCAGTACGAGATGAGATTCACACAGTTGGCCCGTCATGCCATGTGGATGGTTCCTACGGACAGAGAGAGGATCCGGAGATTTATTGATGGCCTTATTTAGCCCATCCGTATATTGATGACCAGAGAGAGAGCTTCGGCAGTTACCTTCGAGGAGGTGGTTGATGCTGCCCGTCATATTGAGACCGATCGCCGCAGAGAGAGGGAGGAGAGAGAGGCTAAGAGGCCTCGTGGTACTGGCAGTTACAGTGGTGCTCTGTCGAGGGGCCAACCATAGTATAGCAGGGGTCGTTCTTTCAGGTCTCATCAGTCTGGACGTGCCGAGTCTAGTGGGGTTTCATCAGATCGTGGTCGTCAGGGCCATCAGGGTTATCAGGGTCAGCAGGGTTAGCCTGCGTTGAGTGCTCTTCCAGCTCAGAGCTCTGCTCCTGCTTCCTCAGCACAGGGTTCATCTGTAGCGAGGGGTCCTCAGCAGCCCCTTCTTCCATCTTCGGGCCGTTGTTTTGAGTGCGGTGACTTGGGCCATATCAGGAGAGAGTGTCCTCAGTGGCTTCGTAAGCGATCTCAACAGAGGGATCAGCCCTCGTCTTCTACTCCTATTTCTTCGGCGCCAGCACAGTCGGCTAGGACTGGTGGCCAGGTATCCAGAGGTCGCCCTAGGGGTGAGGATCGTACTAGTGGAGGCCAGGCTCGTTTCTATGCTCTTCCGGATAGGAAAGATGCTAGTGCTTCGGATGCGGTCATTTCGGGTATTATCTCAGTCCCACAGGGATGCTTCTGTCTTATTTGATCCCGGATCTACCTATTCTTATGTCTCTACTTATTTTGCACATCATTTGGGTATGACCCATGGTATTCTTGCCTTGCCCGTACATGTGTCTACCCTAGTGGAGGATACTGTTATTGTGGATCAGGTATATCGATCCTGTATTATTACTATTGGGGGTCTGGAGACCCGAGTTGACCTATTACTACTGGGCATGGTAGATTTTGATGTAATCCTAGGCATGGATTGGCTATCTCCTTACCATGCGATTTTGGACTGTCATGCCAAGACAGTCACACTAGCTATTCCAGGTAATCCGAGGATCGAGTGGCGTGGCTTGACCGATTATGTGTCCGACAGGGTGATTTCTTATATAAAGGCCCAACGAATGATTGGCAAGGGTTGTTTATCTTATTTGGCCTTCATTAGAAATGTTGAGGCTGAGACACCCGGTCTTGATTCGGTCCCCATTATGAGGGAGTTTCCGGATGTATTTCCAGCAGACCTGCCGGGCATGCCGCATGACAGAGATATTGATTTTGGTATTGACTTGGTGCCGGGCACTCAGCCCATTTCTATTCCTCCCTATCGCATGGCACCAGCAGAGTTAAAAAAATTGAAAGAACAGCTTCAGGAACTCTTAGATAAGGGTTTCATTCGTCCGAGTATGTCACCTTGGGGTGCACCGGTGTTGTTCGTGAAGAAGAAAGATGGCACAATGAGAATGTACATTGATTACAGGCAGCTGAACAAGGTAACAGTAAAGAATAAGTACCCATTGCCTCGTATTGAGGACCTATTTGATCAGCTCCAGGGAGCTAGTGTATTTTCTAAGATTGATTTTCGATCGGGCTATCGTCAGTTGAAGATCAGGGACTCGGATATTATGAAGACAGCGTTCAGGACGCGATATGGGCACTACGAGTTCCTGGTGATGTCTTTCGGGTTGACTAATGCCCCAGCCGCATTCATGCACTTGATGAATAGTGTATTTCGGCCGTACCTTGATTCTTTTGTGATTGTGTTTATTGATGATATTCTGGTATATTCACACAGCCAGGAGGAGCATGCACAGCATTTGAGGGTGGTATTGCAGAGATTGAGAGAAGATAAGCTCTATGCGAAATTCACTAAGTGTGAGTTCTGGCTTGATACTGTGGTTTTTCTGGGACATGTAGTGTCCAGTGATGGTATTCGGGTTGATCCTCAGAAGGTTGAGGCAGTGTAGAATTGGCCCAGACCTTCCTCAGCTACAGAGATTCGGAGTTTTCTTGGCTTGACAGGCTATTATCGCCGGTTTGTTCAGGGTTTCTCATCTATTGCTTCACCGTTGACTAAGTTGACACAGAAGAATGCTCCATTTGTGTGGTCCGATGAATGTGAGGAGAGCTTCCAGAAGCTCAAGGAGGCTTTGACCACAGCTCCAGTACTTGTGTTGCCATCAGCCTCGGGGTCATATACGGTGTATTGTGATGCTTCTAGAGTTGGACTCGGTTGTGTGTTGATGCAGGAGGGTAGAGTTATTGCATATGCTTCTCGTCGGCTAAAGCCCCACGAGAAGAACTACCCTGTTCATGATTTGGAGTTAGCTGCTATTGTTCATGCCTTGAAGATTTGGAGGCATTACTTATATGGTGTATCTTGTGATGTATATATAGATCACCGCAGCTATCAGCATTTGTTTAAGCAAAAAGATCCAAATTTGAGGCAGCGGAGATGGCTTGAATTGCTTAAAGACTATGATATTACTATCTTGTATCATCCCGGGAAAAGCCAATGTAGTGGCTGATGCATTGAGCAGAAAGGCTATTAGTATGGGCAGTTTGGCGTATATTCCAGTTGGGGAGAGACCCTAGCGGTTGATGTTCAGGCGTTAGCTAATCAGATGGTAAGGCTGGATGTTTCTGAGCCCAGTCGGGTGATGGCTTATGTAGTAGCTCGTTCTTCTTTATATGATCGTATTCGAGAGCGCCAGTATGATGATCCACACTTACTTGTCCTTAAGGACAGAGTTCAGCATGATGATGCCGGGGATGTCACTATTGATAGTGATGGTGTATTGCGGATGCAGGGCCGGATATGCGTGCCCAATGTTGATGGCCTTCGTGAGTTGATATTGGAGGAGGCCCATAGCTCGCAGTATTCTATTCATCCAGGAGCCGCGAAGATGTATCAGGATTTGAAGCAGCATTACTGGTGGAGAAAGATGAAGAAAGATATTGTGAGCCATGTGGCTCGGTGTCTAAACCGTCAGCAGGTCAAGTATGAGCATCAGAGACCTGGTGGTGTATTCCAGCCGTATTGATATTCCTGAGTGGAAGTGGGAAAGAATAACTATGGACTTTGTTAGTGGACTCCCTCGGACAGCGAGGAAGTTTGATTCGGTTTGGGTGGTGGTGGATAGGTTGACCAAGTCAGCTCACTTCATCCCAGTGTGTACTACTTATTCCTCAGAGCGGTTGGCAGAGATATTCATCCGTGAGATAGTGAGATTGCATGGAGTTCCCATTTCTATTATATCAGACAGAGGTACCCAGTTCACATCTCAGTTCTGGAGGACATTTCAGCGAGAGTTGGGTTCACAGGTAGAGTTGAGCACAACATTTCATCCACAGACGGATGGGCAATCCGAGCGTACTATTCATATATTGGAGGACATGTTGCGTGCTTGTGTCATTGATTTCGGTGGTTCGTGGGCTGATTATTTGCCTTTGGCGGAGTTTGCTTATAATAATAACCATCAGTCCAGCATTCAGATGGCACCATATGAAGCTTTATAGGGGAGACGGAGTAGGTATCCAGTCGGTTGGTTTGAGCCCGGCGAGGCTAGGTTGTTAGGGACAGAGTTAGTCCAGGATGCCTTAGACAAGGTAAAGGTGATTCAGGAAAGACTTCGCACAGCTTAGTCTCGTCAGAAGAGTTATGCAGACCGGAAGGTCCGAGATGTGTCTTATTCAGTAGGTGAGAAGGTGTTGCTGAAGGTCTCGCCTATGAAGGGTGTCATGAGATTTGGAAAGAAAGGGAAGTTGAGCCCAAGGTTTATTGGACCTTTTGAGGTGGTTAGGAAAGTTGGGGAGGTGTCTTATATGCTTGCTTTGCCACCCAGTTTGTCGGGAGTTCACCCGGTGTTCCATGTATCTATGCTCCGGAAGTATGTCGGAGACCCGTCTCATGTGTTAGATTTCAGAACGATACAGCTAGATGAGGATTTGACTTATGATGTGGAACCAGTAGCCATTTTGGGTCGTCAGGTTCGTAAGCTGAGATCCAAGGACATAGCTTCAGTGAAAGTGCAGTGGAGAGGTCGTCCCGTGGAGGAAGCAACTTGGGATACCGAGCAGGAAATGCGGAGCAGATATCCACACTTGTTTGATGCTCCAGGTATGTTTCTTAACCCGCTCGCGGACAAGCGTTTGTTTAAGTTAGGGAGAATGTAATGACCCGGCCTGTCGTTACGGGAATTACCACCCCGTTACCTTGCATTTACATATCTTATACTTTTATAACAGTATTAGAGTATATCGGGTGAGTTAGGAGTGATTTGGATTGGAAATGAAGCAAATAGTATGTTTGAAGGAAGCTTGAATATGGGAAGTCAATCAAGAGTTGACTATTGAGTTAGAGTGATCGAACCGGATTCCGATGATTCGACTAGTTTCGGGGGATCATTTATGACTTAGGAGAGCAATCGGAATTGAATTCGGAGGTCCGGTGTAGTTTTAGGCTTGAATTGGCGAAGGTTGAATTTTGGCGAAAACCGGATGGTAGATGATATTTTGATCCGGGGGTCGGAATGGAATTCCGACAATTTCTGTAGCTTTGTTATGTGATTTTGGATGTGTCTGCAAATTTTCAGGTCATTCGGACATCGCTTGATCGGGTTTTGGATTGAATATTAGTTTTGAAAGTTTTGAAGAAACTTAGGCTTGAATCCGTGAGTAAATGGAGATTTTGATGTTTAGTATGGTGTTTTTATGATTGGAACAAGTCCGTATCATGTTTTGGAGTACGTTGGTGGGTTTCGTTGGGGTCCCGGGGGCCTCGGGATGATTTCGGACCATCAACCGGGCATTTGGACTTGGCAAAAATCTGCAGAAAAACTGCAGGTTCTGCCCAGGCCTTTAAGCCTTCGCGTTCGCGTGGCAAGGGCCGCGTTCGCGAAGGTCAAGCGAATCAGTGCATCGCGTTCGCGAGGAGGGGAGCCGCGTTCGCGTAGGCCAGGGAACGTGTGCATCGCATTCGCGTTCCAGTGGTCGCGTTCGCGTAGGTGTGTGAGGGTAAGGCTTCACGTTCGCGGGAGGAGTTTCGCGAACGCGTAGAAGGAATTTAGGCGGCTGGGAGTTTAGCATCGCGAACGCGTGGTTGGCGTCGCGTTCGCGAATGGTAGCTGGAAGTTGGGCATCGCGAACGCGTGGAAGGCGTCGCGTTTGCGAAGGGTAAGAGAGAGCTGTTCATCGCGAACGCGTGGGAGCTCACGCGAACGTGTAGAACAAAGTGTTCTAGCAGTGAATAAAATCCAGAAACAGAAGGCTTACGGGTTTACACCCCCAAAACATAATTTTGAGCCCTAGAGAGAAGAAAACTCGAGGAAATCACTGAGAAGTCATCGGATATTCGTCGGAGGTAAGATTCTTGACTCAAAAACATCATTTTATGGTAGAATTAAATTCAATCTTCATGAAATTGGGTTGAAATCTTGAAGAAATGTGGCCTAAATATTGAAAACGGGATTTTTGGATTTGGAAGGCCATTTGAACTCCGATTTTGATAAATTTTATATGCACGGACTCGTGGCGAGATGAGGGTCGCGTTGGTGCTAATTTCGAAATTTTCCGAGCAGTGGACCCGGGGTCGGATTTTACCAACTTGGTGTATTTATGCGAATTTCATGTAAATTGAAATGGGTTATGATTATTTGACCCGTATTTGATATAATTATTATGGTTTGACTAGATTCCACGCACGAGGGAGCTAAATTCAAAGGAAAAGGCATCGGGGACGAGTCTACGACCAGCTAGAGGTGAGTAGTTTGTGTATATGGTAGCCTGAGGGTTCGAAACCCCGGCTTAGCATATTGTGACGCTAGTAGGGCGTGGCTCGCACACCGTGGCAGGTGCGGGATTGATTGTGACTAGGGATTGAGACTTGGTCCATCCCGGATGTGAATAATATATTGTTAGTGTTGGAAATACACTGTATTTGATATAATTGTGGGCTGTAAGCCTTGTTTGGGGCCTTGTGCCGACCTGTAGTGTCCTTAGAGGACAATATTTATGTGATAGCTATAATTGCTTAAATCACTGATCTCAGCCCTGGAAATTGAAATCACACTTTTGAAATGCTAAGTCACTGGCTTTTGCAAATTTAATAAAGTTTAATTATTTTTCATAAATTATGAATTGAAAACTGGAATTAAGAAAAATGAACTGTTTTGTGACTTAATTGCTTATTGTAGACTGAGCATGGGATCGTGCTGCACGCCGCAGTGGTTGATATGAGGATCGGGCTGCACATCGCAGCAGTATTGCGCTTGGGCTGTAGGAGCCCCTCCGAAGTTTGTACACAAACCCAGTGAGCGCCGTCGACGTTAAATTTGATCGGGCTACACGCCGTAGCGGTTATGTGCATTGCACTGCATCTGTATTTGTTGAATTACTCTGTGGTAGCTGTATTGTATTGTTGCTGCTAGTTCGTAGGAGATTCGGACTGTAGTGTAGCTTCATATTGTGGTATTTTGTGGATTTCTTACTGTCAGCTACTTATATATATTTGTTACTCACTGAGTACTTAGTACTCACCCCTACTCCCTGCACCTTTTGTGTGCAGACTCGGGTACTCAGGAGCGGTAGACAGGCATTTCCCGCGGTTGCAGTGTCATATCGAGTTGCTGAGGTAGCTGCCTACGTTCGCAGAACCTAGCTTCTCCTCTCATTTCCAGTTGTTATTTTGTATTTTGTATTCGGACTTGAGTACTTCTATATAGTACTCTCTATTCCTGTTGGGTTTTGTTAGAGGCTCTAGACTTGTGATTCCGGATCTTTGGAAGTGGCAGTACTTTTGTTCATTATTATTATTATTGGAGTTTTTAAACTCATATATTCTTCTTGGGTTGTCCATTTGGGACTGGTACTTTGTGATAATTAAATTATTGGTCTGGCTGGCCTAGCTTGATTGTTGGGCGCCATCTTGACCGGATTTGGGTCGTGACATTATGTTCAGTAATTGGGCTTCAATTGCCCAAGCTAAGTCTCAACTTGAGACTGGCCATTAGTTAAATAGTTTATATGCATCAATAAAGCAGGCTAGTCCTGCAATTAGTTTTAAAAGAATTTAAATAGGTCAATTATGCAAGGATTGGCTAAGTCTACAAATGCAGACTTGCCCAGGCTCATTTTGAGCCCCGAATCACAGGTGGCTAAGCCTGCAAAGGCTTGGGCCCAGCCTGTGTTCAGCAAATGGGTTCAATTACCCAAGCCAAGTCTCAACTTGAGACCGGCTAAGTTTTAAGCGGTTTAAATATAATAAAAAGGCAGGCTGGTCCTGCAATTAGCTTAAAATGAACTAAAAGAGGCTATGTTTGAAATAATTAGAACTGGCCAGTCCTTAAATACCAATGCAAGGACTGGCCATTAGTTAAATAAGTCCAAAATGCTGGAAACTTGACCTAGGTAGGTCGGGTAAATCAGCAAAGTCACTAGGGGCATAAATGGAAGCCAAATAGGTAAATAGGTAAATAGTTTGAACCATGTGGGGTTAAGGGAGTCATTTGTACCCCTGATTTCTGCAATTTAGCAGAAGTTAAAGGGTATAATGGTCTCTCTAAAAAGGGAAATCAGTAAAAATCTTCAACCCTTAAGGATATTTTGGTAAAGGCTCTAAAAAGGAATCTTTAGAACCTTCCAGCACATGCTGGAAGGGTTTTGGGTAACAGAAATTGGAGCCTTAGTGTAAGTTTAGTAATTTTAAGAGGGGGAGAAGTGGGATTTAATCCCAAACTTTCTCCCCAAGTCATCAACCCATTCCCTTCCTATATATACCTCCTAAAAAGGGCTGATGAAAGGGGGGCTTGTTCAATTATTCAGAGTAAAAATATAGCAAATAGCAAATAGTTTTCTGCATAGTTCGAGTGAAAATCACTGGTTAAGCTGTTTGTTTGTGGGATTTTCTGCTCAACTTCTTCTGGGATTTCTTATTTGTTGTTGCTGTGTTGTCCTGCTTGTTTGAAATTCAAGTCCTTCACTGTTGCATTGCCTTACTTGAGTCTGTTGCTGTTACTTGCTCTTGTCTCCCTTAGAACTCATCAACTTCATTTTTTGCTGAAACAAGTATTCTTCTGTTCGCTAGAAGCTGTAATGGAGAATTGATTAAATGAAAATGAAGCTTCAGTTTATTTATTTTGTTATTATGTAGTCTATAGTTTGATATTGTTATTAGTTTAGTAGTAGCATAGATTCATAGTTCAATTGTAATCTAGTAGGTATTAGTAGAAAAACAAAAACAAAAAATATTGTAATAGCTAGTAATGTAGTAGTAGTATGTCACTTAGCTTAATTAGGTAAAAACTTTAAAACATAAGTTAGCATATCATAGTTTTCAAACCATTAGCTGTTCTTCATACAGGTTTTGTAAATCATAATCACCTAGATAACAGTTCTGTATTTAAACATAAACAAGCCTCGAAGTAGAAAAAACATTAGAGTGAATCGTTTATAACTGGGTTAATAACATTGTAATGAGCTAAGTCATAGTAAAATCAACTGTTTAGTCATGTTTAAACCCTTAAATAACTTAGATACAGATACTCGTTTAGTCACTGCTTATATAGTTAGTTTGTTTTTTGCAATTCTAGGCTCAGATCTGATTGAGTTTTAAAAGGGGAAATAATCAGATATTGAAGCAATTTAATTAGGATGAATTGGTAATGATAAGAGGTATAGCTCGTAATGAAAACAGTGTTGTAGTTAAGCAAATGTGAATAACTCTTTTAATTTTTCTGGATACTGTAGATAATTAAGCTGTGATATTGAACCTTTCAACTAGTAAGCAATTGTGTTAGTATAAATTCTTAGTTATGAACTAATAGTGATGACAATTTGTTAAGCTCTTATGTACATAGAATTGACTTAGAATTACTGTCTTGTGTACTGGTTTCCTTTGGTGATAAATAAAAATGCTAATTGATTTCTTACTAATTCCAGATGTGTACTCTCATTTATTTATTCATATAATGATATTCTTATTTGACTTGGGCCCAATACACATTGTGGGCCTGAACCAGGGCATAAAGCCCACATTATCTTTGCACAAGAGTTTAGGAATGGCCTGGGTCTCTGAGACCCAAGCAGATGCGATACCCAATTGAGTGAGGAATCAAGATTCCAGGCCCAATGAAGAAAACAAAAAGGGCCTGGGCTTAATAGTGGAATGCCGGTTAAGGAAAAAACATGTATAAAAAATATAGTTAAACACTAGGATTGGACTTTTAACAAAATGATTGGGACGAGCCTCGCACGACATTAAACGACGGGGTCCCACATTAGTAATAAGATAACATAATTAGATCCGGGAAGACTAATAGTAAATTCCATAGTCTTACCCAAAAGTAATTCAAAGCCGATAGACCGTTTTAGGGCACGATTTAATATACTTTCCTATGAACGAGTGTGCACCTGGTGCAACTTAAATCCCAAATCCCGGCAAAGCTGAAATATGCCAAAAGTCACAGGCGTACTGGTTGTGGTGTGACTTGAGGCGTATTTTCGCGATGTCGCAATTCTATAAAATATTAAAGTAAAAGCGCATATATGTTGTTAAAATCTGTAATGAGTCAAACAAGAGTCAAGAACGGCAATTGAGTGACCGTGCTAAAACCACGGAACCCGGGAATGCCTAACACCTTCTCCCGGGTTAACAGAGTTCCTTATCCAGATCTTTGTTTCACAGACATTAATAAAAGAGTCAATTTCCTCGGATCCGGGATTAACCGGTGACTTGGGACACCATTATTTTCTCAAGTGGTGACTCTGATAATTAAAACAAAATCCCGAACCGATTGTACTTTAAGTGGAAAAACTCCTTCCTCTATGCTATTATATCCGTTTCGGGTATTTGAACATCGAGGTATACCCTATAAGCACATTTTTTATGCTTTTTTTTGGGGGTAGTAAAAAGGGAGGTGTGACAACTGTTATACTCTTGGTAGAGGCTCTTGACTTATGACTCCAGATTTTGTGGGAGGTGTTATACTATTTTGGGATATTTTCACTCTTTGTGCTAGATTTTTATATCATTTATTATTACTGTTAAATGCTAAAAGGGTAAAGTGAGAGCTGGTAGCTCTGTATTATGAAAGGTCGGTCAGACTGGCCTAGCAATGTGTTAGGCACCATCACGACCGAGTTTTGGGGTCATGACAAGTTGGTATCAGAGCCTAGATTACTAGGCCTCATGAGTCTTGAGTTGGTTATTAGTGTCTCGCGGATCGGTCTGGAGACATCTGTATTTATCCTCGAGAGGCTGCAGACCTTTTAGGAAACACTTCACATTTCTTGAACTCTATCATGCGATTTTGTTGTTCCGAGAACTGAATTTCTGTATTCTATTCTCTCGCAGATGGAGAGGACTCGTGCTACAGGACAAGGTGAACGACCATCATTGCCACCAGGTCGCGACCGTGGTCGTGGTAGAGTGGCAGGGACAGTTCCAGTAGACCCACCTGTTGCCCCTATCAAGGATCAGCCCCCAGTGGTTTAGGCTTCAGTAGCACCCATTCAGGCATCGACATTGCCTATTGTTATTCCTGGCATTCAGGAGGCATTGGCCCAGATATTATCTGTTTGTACTGGGCTGGCACAGGCAGTTTCAGCTACTACTACAGCATCTAGATCTCAAACTGGGGATGGTCATCAAACCCCCACAGTTCTCACACCAGAGCAGGTTGTGTAGGGACTTCAGACGCTAGAGGAAGTCCCAGTTCAGGTAGTTGCACCAGTTGTTCCAGTTGTGCTAGACCCAGGGTATATTGTTCTGGTGATGACTGACGACGAGCAGCATCGATTAGAGATATTTGGCAGACTTCAGCCACCTACATTTAGTGGTACTGAGGGCAAGGATGCCTAGGTATTCTTTGACAAGTGTCAGAGGATGTTTCATACAACAGGGATTCTTGAGTCCAGTGGTGTTTCTTTTACTACATTCAGTTTTTAGGTACAACATTCATTTGGTGGGAGGAGTTTGAGAGACGTAGACCTGCAGGGGCAGCACCCCTTACTTGGTAGTAGTTTTCCACTATCGTTTTAGAGACGTATGTGCCACAGTCCCATAGAGAGGAGTTGTGTCGCCAGTTTGAGTGGCTAGTGCAGGGTGATATGTCAGTGACTCAGTACGAGTTGAGATATACTTAGTTGTCTAGGCATGCTATTTGAATGATCCCGGCAGATCGGGAGAGGATCAGAAGGTTCATTGACGGTCTCAACTATTCTATTCGTATCTTGAAGACCAGGGGAGAGTAGTGGCAGCATCTTTCGAGGAGGTAGTTGATATTGTATGCTCGATTGAGGCGGATCGTCGCCGTGAGTGAGAGGAGAGGGAGGCCAAGAGGCCTCGAGGCTCTGGCAGTTTTAGTGGTGCTCCATCCAGGGGCCAGTTTCACCAGGGAAAAGGTCATTCATCTAGACCTCCTCAGTCAAGTCGCCCAGAGCATAGTGGAGCTTCTTCCAATCGTGTCCGTTAGGGTTTTCAGCAGGGCCAGTCTTCACTCAGCGCCCTCCCATCTCAGAGTTCAGTACATTATTCATCTTCTTCAGCACAGGATTCATCTGCGGCGAGGGGTTCCCTACAGTCCTTTTTTCCAGTGTCGGGCAGTTGTCTTGAGTGTGGCGAGTTTGGCCACATTAGGAGGCGGTGTCCTCGACTTCGCAGGGGTAGGTCTCAGCAGAGGGATCAACCCTCCTCTTCAGCTCCATCTACTTCAGCATCATCCCAAGGCTAGTAGGGGTGGAGGTCAGTCTTCTAGAGGTCGCCCCAGGAGTGAGGAGCGATCGAGTGTTGGTCAAGCACATTTCTATGCACTTCCTGATAGGAGGGGCATTGTTGCTTCATATGCAGTGATTACAAGTATCATTTCAGTTTGTCACAAAGATACTTCTATTTTGTTTGATCCCGAGTCTACATATTCGTACGTGTCTTCTTATTTTGCATATCATTTGGGTGCGACCCGTGGTAATCTTGCTTTGCCTGTTCATGTATCTACCCCGGTGGGTGATACCACTACTGAAAAATTGGCCT
The DNA here is from genome assembly GCA_032618575.1 of Nicotiana noctiflora. Taxonomy (NCBI): domain Eukaryota; kingdom Viridiplantae; phylum Streptophyta; class Magnoliopsida; order Solanales; family Solanaceae; genus Nicotiana; species Nicotiana noctiflora. Next base: position 74,216 of record JASVEL010009289.1, on the reverse strand, counting down.
ACGGTAACGGTTGGAAAACCGTCCCCATAGACTGCCAAACCGTTGCCGTAGGTATTTTAGAACGGTTTGCGACCCGTTAAATCAGCCGGCGTGGCCATAGGGCTACTGGAACGGTTCTTGCAACGGTTTGCATCGCCGTAACAATAGATATGTCTATTGCAACGGTTCTCCCATCTGTTGGAACGTTTTTTTTCTTCAATTGGAACGGTTTAAAACCGTTACTATATTATTTATACAATGGTTCTTAACCGTTGCCATATTATTTAAAGCAATACTTATGTAAGCTATTGCTACAGTTATGTTAAATATAGCAACAGTTTCTTTAATCTATTGTAACGATTATATTTGTATTTGGAACGGTTTTGTAGATTATCTTGGAACAATTAATGGGACATATTGCAATGGTTCATGTTGTCTATTGGAACGCAATTTGTATCCTATTGCAACGGTTCAGGTAGACTATTGTATTAGTTAATTAAAACCAAAATATAGCACCTGTTATAAGTAAAATTTCTACATATAATAAATTATAATAACACTAGAATTTAAATACATCATAAAATAAAACTATTAATAATATAAAATTATCCATCAAGCAAATAATAATATCCATAAAGCAAATGTTCTACCCCATAAATGCATAAGTTTAGTACATTTCAAAAGCGTAGATAAGTTTCAAAAAATGTTGGTAACAAAACATTCCTAGAACATTAATTTATAACAATTCAAAATTATCTCAAGTAAGGATCTAGTTCTTCATTGTCTCATCATCCATTTCTTGATCTACTCCACCTATAAAAGAAGATAAATAAAGTTATAAGATCATAGCCAAACTAGAATTCGAGCAAGACTTATGCGCAACAATAGGGAAACAAGCAGAGCCTGAAACTCGAATAAATCTACAAACAACACCAGAAAAACTCGAAACAAAAAAGCAGACTCAATCGAACTCCATTGGTTGAAACAAAATCCGAAAAATGAAAAGTGGAGAAACATGATTTCTTTTTTTGAAGTAACAGTGGATCCAAAAAAAACTCACTCTCTTTTTGTATGCATTTTTTATATGAAACTTAACAGGAGGCAAACTCAAGAGAAAAAAAACAAAATCTGAAAGAAAGAGCCCCAAAACCTAGTTCTTTCTTTTCAAACATTTCAAAGGTAATTTCCGCATTCCAAAACTCCAAATTTTAGCATTTCAAAGATGAACTTCAACGTTCATTCAGATTCAAACCTCAGCAACAAAGGACTCAGCAAACTCATTTCCGAGCATGTAAAGTAAGGAACAACTTGACTCTACTTCATGCTTGAAGACAAAGCTTAATGCCAGTTCATATAAGAATAAGCAAAGAATTCAAGAGATGATCTTCGAATTTTTTTTATATAGAATTCTTATTTAACAAAAAAGGTTGTTCGTGAGAAAGTTGGACGAGCAATTATTGAACATTCATACTATGAACTTTAACTAGAAATATGCATTGTTTGAGAAATTTTAAACTCTGAAAAGGAAATCAAGATCATTCTAAAAGCAATATGAAAGCAAAGATCATGCTGGGAATCAATTGAACAAATTTGCAGTAAGCAAATCCAAACTTAGTGACTGCTTTAAGTGCGGAGATGAATCATGGCTCGATCAACATCCAATAGCCATTACATTATTTGAGACCAAAAGTACATACCTTAATAGCAGTAAAACAACTAGAGAAACCCAGCAGGAGCTGATATCAGTAAGCTGAAACAAACAACTATGCAAAGAACAGTTAATCAACCATCAACGAAACCTCGAATCTCGAATCCGAGTGAGAACACATGAATGGCTTCGAACAAGGACACACAACCGAAATTCATGAATAGACCTCGAATCAAAACCGGAATTCCAAATCCAAACACAGGCTAAAACTTAAACTTCATTCAAACTTCATTCTTGAGAACCAAACAAAACAAATATTGAAACCTTTTGGTGATTTTTTTATTTCGTCTTGAAACAAAACTTAAGTAAAAATCAAACGCAAACTATTTTGTATTTTTGCATTTAAAAAAAAACGCAAAGAAACTTGGAACTTTGTCCAATCCGGGAGTAGCTAAAATCAGAGTTATATAGGCTTGTTAAAAAAGAGTTTAACAGTGAATAATTTTTTAAATATCATGTGTAAACTGTTCAGTTTGATGATTTCTAAAGTTGGTTAACTTAGTCTATTCTGTGGTCAAATTTCTATTATTCAACTCATACTTTTTCTTTGTCAAATCACAAGCTGGATGCACTCAAAAAAGTTGAGCTCAATGCCATTAAATATCCTGTTATGAGCTCAACGCTAAAGCAGCACTCAGAAAACTTGAGCTTAATGCTAAAGCTGCACTCAGATCCTGCTAAAGCTGCACGCAGAAAGCTTGAGCTCATTGCTAAAGCTTCGTTCATGTAATATAAAACCAAGAAGATACTGAAAGTATTTTTCAATATTTTAGCATTACTTTGTCTATGCATATTAACTCCATCTCTCAGGTTTACAAACACAAGCAGATATACAAACAGTACATGGACAGGGAAAGCAAATTCCTATGTGAGTTACCTTGAAGAAGACAAAGGAACAGCAGAAACAAAGTACAACTCAGATATCTCGGGCTGTTCTTCAGCTTCAACTTGAAATACAGAGAAAGACAATCAGCTCCAAGTTCACTATGCTAGAACAAAACAACTATTTCAGTATATGCAGGGTCTCAAATTTCTATATGAAAAGAATTTCAGATTCTAAGGAAAACCTAAAAAAGACAGCTGTATTAGATGTCATTATATGTCACCTTCTAATGATTATAATTAACAAACCAATGCATTAATAGTCACTAGAGCCAGTATGCAACTTGAAAATTCCCTGAAGGAGAACAAAAGTTGCTCATAGCATACACTAAGCTCTGTTATTGTCACAAATGACACTTATTAGACACATTAAAATGAGAACAGCCTACTTGAGTATTGATGTTTTAAACCATTAACATTATTACAAATGTTATAATGTCAGGCTCCAAGAATAACTAAAAGTTCCCTTCAACTTTAATCTAGAGAAAAAAGTGACTAAGAAATAAGCATAACAGTCTAAGATCCCCTAAGCACAAAAACTTACTGGATTGCTGCATTTTCCAACAGGAATCCTCTTATCATCAGTTGGCAACGGCAACCCATGGGAGGTCCAAATTTCTGCCACATATGCGTATCATCTATCAGCATTAAGCGCCATACAGGCTCCCTAGCAAAAGTTACTCTTAGGTAGTCAGAATTGATAACAGAAGCTTAAATTACATAAAAGTCACCCTAATAACAGATGACGATTATTAAACTAACACCTCATTGTGCACATCATTCATAACGTGCGACTACATGAGATCAGCTGTGCAGTTGAAAAAGGTCAAGATTCCTGCTATGCAACAACTTTTCATGAAATAACTACAAGGAAAAAAGTGAAAGACTAACCGAACTTAAATTTTCAGCAAAGTCGCCAACCTCTTTGTAGATATACACCCACGAACCTACCATTAATGCATATAGGTCATAGAAGGGCAGAGAGAGCTTTTAAGAAAACTCGTTCAGAAGTATAAGCTCTCTAAATAAAATTCCTACTTAAGCCTCAACATTCCATCTTTGAGTTCTTTTTCTTCAACGCGAGGGCAACATTTTCTGACCAACCACATTATATCCACCCACTACTGAGCAAACCAGTATTATCTCCAATTATATGGTAAGATTCGAGATTACATCTCCCTCAAAAGCAGGGAAACTTATATTTACTTCTCCCTCAAAGGCCAGAAACCCAATTAACTAAAGTAAAATAACAATAGAGTTGAGAATATCCATCAAAACAGTAGGAAATAAAATCAAGGCAAAAAAAAGGGCACCCAAAGCACTCCATTATCAATTCATCCCATAATGAAATAGAAAGGAACTAAAACAGAGAAACCTAATTAACCACTGAAAAATGAGATCTTAATATAGCTTAGAATACACATAAGAAAACTTCTTTTTTTCGCAACTAAAAATCAGCAACAAACAAAAGCAGAGGAAAATGAAAACCCTAGCATCCAAAAGACTACATCGGACACATAAAACACTTATGAATTAAGAACCTTTTTGCCAAGACTACAACATGAATTAAGAACCTTTTTGCCAAGAACTAAAAAACACAGTAAAAACATATAGCAATGGTAACAAAAACAGTAAAAAGGACCGAAAGAAGACAAAACATTACCAGGCTATGGTGATTTTGGGCTTCTCTGATTCGAGCACAAATCTAATTTTAGAACTTGGGGATTCAGGAAAGTCTAGGAATTGTTCTTGAAGAAATGGGTATCTGAGGTTTACTGGATTTGTAACCGGCGAATCTTCGGAGAAGTGCTAGAAAGGCCGACAGAAAATGGTGAATGGCGACCATGTTTTGGGCTTCAGAAACTCTAGGGTTTGGTATTTGCATAGATATAGAGAGAGTGAAAGTGAGAAAGTAAATCTGAAAGATTTTGTAGAAACTCGGCCAAGAGAGATTTCGGAGATGGATTCTTGAATTCTAAGGCAAAAAGAAAAGATGTGGGGGAATCTGGATGTATCGACATATACTAAAGGTGGGTTTATTGTATTTACATTATTAAGAAAATTAATAATAATTAAAATATATAAAATGACATGCTAGTTGGCGGGCTTAGAAAATTTCAGCGGAAATAATGAGGGGGAATGAATAACCGTTCCGATACAAATTTTTTTTCCCAATACCGTTGCCATATATAAGTCTGTTGGGACAGTTTACACATCCGTTGCGAAAAAAAAATCTATGGCAACGGTTTTATTGCAATTGCAACGGTTTAATGGCTAAAGTGTGCTGATAGCACCCGAATTCTATTGTAACGGTTGCAACCGTTACTATAGATTCTCTACGGCAACGGTTCACAAACCGTTACCAAAATTACTGTTCCCATAGGTCCATTTTCTGGTAGTGTACGATTATTGTGGATCATGTCTATCGATCCTGTATTGTTTCTATTAGAGGTTTAGAGACCCAAGTGGATCTAGTATTATTAGGTATGGTGGATTTCGATGTGATTTTGGGCATGGATTGGCTGTCCCCGTGCCATGCTATTTTGGACAATCATGCCAAGACAGTTACATTGGCTATTCGTGGTATTCCTCAGATTGAGTGGCGGGGTTCGACTAATTATGTCCCTAGCTGTGTGATTTCACTCTTAAAGTCTTAGAGGATGGTTAAAAATGGTGTTTGTTATATCTATCATTTGTGAGGGATGTGGGAGCTGAGACTTCTTGTATTGATTCTATGCCCATTGTGAGGAACTTCTTGGATGTGTTCCCATCAGACCTGCCAGCATGTCGTCGTACAGAGACATTAATTTTGTTATTGATTTGGTGCCGGGCACTCAACCCATTTCTTTTTCTCCTTATCGTATGGCACTACCTTAGTTGAAGGAATTGAAAGAACAACTTTAGGAGCTTCTAGATAATGGGTTCATTCGCCCTAGTGTGTCACCGTGGGGTGCACCAGTGTTTTTTATTAAGAAGAAAGATGGATCCATGAGGATATGTATTGATTATAGACAGTTGAACAAGGTAACAGTGAAGAACAAGCATCCTCTACCGCATATTGGTGATTTATTTGATCAACTCCAAGGAGCGAGGGTGTTCTTGAAGATTGATCTTCGTTCAAACTATCATCAGCTAAAGATTAGAGATTCTGATATTATGTAGACTGCATTCAGGACGAGATATGGGCATTATGAGTTTCTTGTGATGTCTTTTGGGCTAACCAATGCCCTAGTCACGTTCATGCACTTGATGAATAGTGTGTTCCAGCCATATTTGGATTCTTTCGTGATCGTGTTCATTGATGACATCCTGGTGTACTCTCATAGCTAGGAGGAGCATGGTAGGCATTTGAGCGTTGTGTTTCAGAGGATGAGGGAGGAGAAATTGTATGCTAAGTTCTCCAAGTGCGAGTTTTGGCTCGAGTCGGTAGATTTTTTGGGTCATGTGGTGTTTCGTGATGGTATTCAGGTTGACCCAAAGAAGATAGAGGCGGTGCAGAGTTGGCCCGGACCGTCCTCAAATATGGAGATTCGGAGTTTCCTTGGTTTGGTGGGGTATTATCGCTGGTTTGTTTAGGGATTTTCATCCATTGCTTCTTCTTTGACAAGGCTGACGCAGAAGCTTTCAGAAGCTCAAGACAGCTTTGACCACAACTCCAGTGTTAGTTTTGCCATCAGCTTCAGGTTCATATACCATATATTGTGATGCCTCGAGAGTGGAGATAGGTTGTATGTTGATGTAGGAGGGTAGAGTTATTGCTTATGCTTCTCGTCAGTTGAAGCCTCATGAGAAGAACTACTTTGTTCATGATTTAGGGTTAGCTGCCATAGTTCATGCTTTGAAGATTTGGAGGCACTATTTGTACGACGTGTCCTGTGAGGTATATACTAATAATCGTAGTCTCCAGCATTTATTGAAACAGAAGGATCTTAATTTGAGGCAGCGGAGGTGGCTTGAGTTGCTCAAGGATTATGACATTACTATTCTATATAATTCGGGGAAGGCCAACGTAGTGGCCAATGCTTTGAGCCAAAAGCAGTTAGTATGGGTAGCTTGGCGTACATTCCAGTCGGGGAGAGACCATTTGCATATGATGTTCAGGCATTCGCCAATCGGCTAAGTGTTGGCTTGCATTGTTTATTGCTCTTCCTTATATGATCGCATTTGTGAGCGCCAACATGATGATCCACACTTGCTTGTCCTTAAGGACAGAGTTCAGCATGATGATGCCAGAGATGTCACTATTGATGGTGATGGTGTGTTGAGGATGCAGGGCCTGATATGCGTGCCCAATATTGATGGCCTTCGTGAGTTGATATTGGAGGAGGCCCATAGCTCGCGGTATCCTATCCATCCAGGTGCCGCAAAGATGTATCAGGATTTGAGACAGCATTATTGGTGGAGAAGGATGAAGAAGGATATTATGAGTCACGTAGCACGGTGCCTCAACTGTCAGCAGGTCATGTATGAGCATTAGAGGCCCGGTGGCGTGTTTCAGCGTATTGATATTCCCAAGTGGAAGTGGGAAATGATAACTATGTACTTTGTTAGTGGACTCCCTCGGACAGCGATGAAATTTGATTCAGTTTGGGTGATTGTGGATAGATTGACCAAGTCAGCTCACTTCATTCATGTGTGTACTACATACTCTTCGGAGCATTTAGCAGAGATATTCATTCGTGAGATTGTGAGATTGCATCGAGTTCCAATTCCATTATATCAGAGAGATGTACTCAGTTTACTTTGCAGTTCTAGAGGACATTCCAGCATGAGTTGGGCTCACAGGTTGAGTTGAGTACTGCATTTCATCCTCAGACGGACGGACAGTCCGAGCGTACCATTCAAATCTTGGAGGATATGTTGCGTGCTTGTGTTATTGATTTTGGTGGTTCATGGGCTGATTACTTGCCTCTCGTAGAGTTTGCTTATAACAACAGTTGCCAATCTAGAATTTAGATGGCATTGTATGAGGCCTTATATGGGAGACGATGTAGATCTCCTATTGGTTTGTTTAAGGCCGGTGAGGCTAGGTTGTTGGGGACAAAGTTGATCCAGGATGCTTTGGGCAAGGTGAAGGTGATTCAAGAGAGACTTCGCATAGCCCAGTCACATCAGAAGAGTTATGCGAACCGGAAGGTCCGGGAGGTGTCTTATTCAGTGGGTGAGAAGGTCTTACTGAAGGTTTCGCCTATGAAAGGCATCATGAGATTTGGGAAGAAAAGAAAGCTCAGTCCGAGATTCATTGGCCCTTTTGAGATTCATACGAGGATTGGAGAGGTGGCCTACATGCTTGCTTTGCCGCATAGTCTATCGGGAGTTCATCTGGTGTTTGACGTGTCTATGCTCCGGATGTATGTTGGCGACCCATCGCATGTGTTGGATTACAGTACAGTTCAGCTTGATGATGACTTGACCTATTATGTAGAGCCTATACCTATATTGGGTTTTCAGTACGGAGATTGAGGTCCAAGGATATTGCATTAGTGAAGGTTTAGTGGAGAGGTCGGCCTGTGGAGGAGGCCACTTGGGAGATCGAGCAGGAGATGCGGAGCAGATATCCTCAATTATTTGAGTCTCCATGTATGTTTCTTGACCCGCTCACGGACGAGTATTTGCTTAAGTAGGGGAGAATGTGGTGACCCGACCCATCGTCATGAGAGTTACCGCCCCATTATCCCCTCATTATGTTAATTCATGTTTCTATATCCGTATTAGAGTCAATCGGCTGATTTTGGGTTGAATCTGGTTGAAAATAGGGCATATAGCCTTGTAGAATGAAGCTTGTTTCAGAAAAGTTAACCTAAAGTTTACTATGTGATTAAAGGGCTCGGATGTGGATTCCGGTGATTCGGTTAGCTTCGGGAGGTGATTTGTGATTTAGGGGAGCGATCGGAATTGAATTTGGAGGTCCGGTGTAGAAATAGGCTTGAATTGGCTAAATTGGAATTTTGGCGGAATTCGGTCGATAGGTGAGATTTTGATCCCGGAGTCGGAATGGAAATACGACAGTTGCAGTAGCTTCATTAGGTGATTTTGGATAAGCCTACAAATTTTCAGGTCATTCAGACATTACTTGGTCGGGTTTTTGATGGGATATAGGTTTCGAACGTTTTGATTGAAACTTAGGCTTGAATCCGCCTTGATTTGATGATTCTTGTGTTTAATGATGTATTTTTAAGATTGGAACAAGTTTGTATTGTGATTTGGAGTAGGTTGGTGGTTTTGGTTGAGGTCCCGGGGGCCTCGAGGTTCTTTCCGGGGGTCAGACGGACCATTTTGAGTTGATGAGCACAGCTGAATTGCTGTCATGAGTGTTGCAAACGTTTGCTCTATGTGATCGCAAGGGTTGTGATGCGATCACATAGAAGGTTTGAGAGGATGCTCATTTTTGTTCAATGCGATCGTGGTATGGGTGATGGGATCGCATAGTTGTGGAGGTTTGTTCTCTGCGATCGCAAAAGTTGCTATGCGATCGCATAGTGTATTGGCCAGGGGTCCCGGGTTCTTATTTTTGTTCAATGCAATCGCAGGCGTAACTATGCGATCGCATAGTGTTGTTTGGTAAAAGCAATGTGATTGCATAGGGTTTAGTGCGATCGCATAAGACAATTTTTAGAGGCTGAAAGTTTGTTCTATGCGATCACAATGAAGGTGATACGACCGCATAATGTTAATTATGTGACGGACGGATCAGTTACATAATATTGCATCCGCGAGGGTTTTCATTATTTCCCAATTGTTGGGCATGTTTAGAAGCTAGGGAATGAGGGATTAAGAGACTTTCACCTAGATTTCGATTGGAGGTATGTTTTATGGTCTAATTATGTAATTTTATCCTAGAATCTTCATATATATCACTAAAAATTGGAGGAATTAAGGTGTAAATTGGGGTTTTGCTTGAAGCCTAAGAAAAATAGAAAATCGAAGATTTGAAGGGGCAAGCAAACTTCGATTTTGATAAATTTTATATGTATGAACTCGCGGCGAGATGAGGATTCTTAAAATATGCATTTTGTAATTTTTCGAGAAGCGGTCCCCAAGCTTGGGTTTTGGCAACTTCGTGTTTTTTGGGTGTTATTCGAGTTATTTCGATTGGGTTATGTTCCTTTAGTCTATTTTGATGTATTCTTGTTGGTTTGATGAAATTCTGCACCCGTGGAGGTTGATTCTTGTGGCAAGGGCATTGTGAGCTAGTTTTCGAGTCGATTCGAGGTGAGTAATGGGTATGAATGATGACCTGAGGGTTTGAAACCCCGGTATATCACTATGTGATATTGTATTGAGGCGAGACACGTACTCTACTGTAAGGGCGGGGTCTATTGTGATTGGAGACTATGGCTTAGTCCGACTATGTAGTATTATACTATGTTGTTTGCTATAAATGAGCCAGTAAATCTCCTACTTGGATGGTTGTGGATATCTTTAGGCTGTAAGCTAGTTATTTGGATCCCGTGAGGATCGTTATCATTTCTTCTATAATTATAGCATGTTATCCTGATATCAGTCCTGAGCTAAACACTATCTAAAAATGGTTTTCCAAACTCTGATATTTCTGAATACTATTTTCTACTATTTATGATATAAAGGGATTTCAAAATGATATTTACTGTGCATATGAGGCTTGCATTGCATATAGCTGAACTGGTAATGGATCGGGCTGCGCGCCGCCTCATATCACTGATATTGTGCTTGGGCATTAGGAGCCCCTCCAGAGTCTGAACCCCCACAGTGAGCGCGGGTACCCAAATGGATAGGGCTACGAGCCGTAGCGGTCATGTTCATGCATCTGCATTGCATTTAGATACATTTGATGTACTGTCTTAGCTGTCATTGCTTTATCTATTATTTACACTGCTGAAAAGCATAAAAGAGTTATTATATAACTTTGCTTAGTAAATTATTGGGTATTTTTACCTTCAATGCTTTATCCGTTCCTATTACCATTGAGTTGGAAGTACTCACTCTACTCTCTGCACCTTGTGTGCAGATCCAGGTACATCACAGCGGGTCTGACTCCCCAGCTGCTTCAGAGATCATATCCGAACTGTCGAGGTAGTTTCTTAGCATCTGTATGACCTGACTTTCCCTACTATCCTTTGTCATTTAGACTTTTTTTGCATTTGTCAGATACAATTTGTAGTCCGTATCATTGTTATACTCTTGGTAGAGGCTATTGATTCTATGGGAGGTGTTATACTGTTTCGGGATATTTTCACAGTTTGTGCTAGATTTTATATCATTTCTTATTACTGTTAAATGCTAAAAGGGTAAAGCGAGAGCTGGTAGCTCTGTATTATGAAAGGTCGGTCAGGATGGCCTAGGAATGTGCTGTGTGCCATCACGACCGGGTTTTGGGGTCGTGACACTTACATTTTCAATATTGTTTCATTGCTAAACTGACTTTTAAACCAGGCCGAGAATTATGTGCATGTCATGTCACTAAAATCAGTATGAAAAGAATTGTATAATGATTAGAACTGAAGCGACTAGAAATATTGGGAAACAGAGAATTGTATTATACTAATGGGTTGAAACAACTAGACAAACAGATTAGACTAGAATTACAAACCTAGACAGCACTACACAAATTTATTACTAAACAAAACAAAGTGGAAATATAGAAAGTTTTGACTTTTAAGACAGTGACAACCCTTAAATGACTCGAACAACAGAAACCACACCCAAAATAAATCACCAAAACTCCTACTCTGGGTGACTGAGAGATGGAGCGTCTTTGCCATTATCATGACCGGCATCTTAGCCACTAATTTTCACGTCAATGTTGCAAAAACTATTATTGACTTCGATCAACAGATTCCCAAGATAAAATGCAGGCTCCTTGCCCTTGTTACTGACCATAATCACCCCTTCTCGGATCATTCTTTCTATCTCCCTTTTCAAAGAATGACAGTCTTCAATGCTATGCCCATGGACATTAGAGTGATACATGTATCGAACAGTAGGGTCAAAGCCTTTCGCCTTTGGGTTTGGAGTATATTCAAGAAGTGGCTTAATCAGACCAACTCGTTTCAACCTTTTGAACAAGCTTCTGTAGGATTCGCCAATAGGTGTAAAATTATCCTTTTGCCTCTGTTTCTCTCCATGCCTCCAGTTTCCAGTATTGTTGAGTGTTTGAAAGTGATGTACACGAGAACTTCGGGCTATTGGTGCTTGCCTCTGGGAGTGACTTAGTGGTGGGGTAAATAGTCGGGTGTTTCTTAGTAGATGGGGTGGCTTTTGTGGAATTTTGGGGATGCTCACGGGGTCGGTATTGTGGTTGGAAGCATTTAGCAAGCACGACCACCGGACCTTGTTGTTGTTTGTTATGACCTGATGGTTTAACAAAAGGTCGGGTATTTTTCAGTGGATTAATTTGGAGTTTATTCTGAGGTTGAACATGTTTGGCAAGGACAATTATCGGACCTTTTTTTGGTTGGGACTCAGCAACATCTTTCTTTTCAATAGCAGGATCATCCCGAGCAACATGCTCATTCCACTTGAGCCATAAATCCTTAAAACTGTCCTTCGGTTTCTTTTTAGTCTGAGATGGGTGGAGCAATTTGGGGTAATGTCTTTATTGTTCTGAAACTGTCGCACAAAATCTTGAGTCATGTCACCAAATGTTGGCCATTTGCCAACATTGTGATGATTGCACCATTCTAAAGCTGCCCCAGTCAAGCTCTTACTGAAGTATGTCACCAACAAAACATCTTTATCCCCGACACATTTCATTTCATCATAATAGATCCTCAAGTGGGTTACCGGATCTCGAGATCCATCGTACAAGTTAAAATTTTGCACTTCAAACCCCACAGGCAGGCAAATGACGGGGAACACAGCAGATTCTTTTGTGAGACATGTTACCCAAGTCTTCTTTTGGCTTTATAGCTTTTTCGTCTTGCCCTACTTTTCCCGTGACCTTCCACTTCCATTATTAAGCTCATCTCGAGGGTTCCTTCCATATTCATTGTCGGGGGTAGTGGTTACAACGAGAGACATTGGTGGTGGTGGGGGTGGCACCTTTCCAGTTATCCAGGCTTGATACATATCAACCATGTGTTGTCTCAACATCCGCACCCCTTCATTCAACCCATTATCCCATTCACCCACCTGTTGTCGGGTACTGGTACCAACCACATCAATTCTATTGTTGTTTGCCATCGCCTTTTGTCGTTGAGAGGAATTACCACTTTGGAAACCACAAACCAACCACTTTTCTGTAATGTCAACATAAAACCACCATATTAGCATTAATGTATTTTTTTTCTTTCTCATTTTTCTACTTTTTCTTTTCTTTTTGCCTTTATTGTCTTTCCCTTTTTTGTTTTCTGTTTGGTTATGGTCGAATCCTATGTGGATTGCCTAGGTATCATGACCCCGTATGAATCAGACCGAGCGTAGTTCTTGCAAATTAATGCAAAAACTCATGAGATATTTTTTGGGATTTTTGATTTTTTTTCTTTTCTTTGAAGGGAAATTACTGAAACAGACTCCAATTACAAACTCGATATTTAATACTAGATCTCAAGGACATCAAAACTTCACATCTTGGGGCCGGTGGGGCATCATTCGCCATCACCACAGGCTTCCACAAGACTGAGAATATTTCAATGTCAACTTAGAGTATTTTTTAACAAAAGATGGTAATGTAATGATTTATTCTGACAAAATGGCTATGTTAGCAAAAGTTCGCTTAAGAAACTAAACTCGAAAATTTCTCATCCTGAGGCCCATAGGGCATCAATCAGCATCACCACAGGGCACCCAAGACTGAGAAGATTTCAATATCAATTGAGACTAATTTTTAACAACAATTGGCCATGTAATGACTTATTTGCAAAATGGTTATTTTTGCAAAAAATTTGTTTTAGGAAACTACAAACTCAATGACCAAAACTAAATCAAAATTTCTCATCCTGGGCCCATGGGGCATCATTCAGCATCGCCAAAGGCTAACGCAACACTGAGAAGGTTTTAATACCAATGGTGGCTATTTTAGCAAAACCGGCCATGTAATGGCTTATTTGACAAGATGGTTATTTTTGTAAAATTGGTTGATGCCCCAAACTTTATTTTGTAGCTACGACCTTTCAATATTTTTGTGAGGGATCATTCAAGGCTGTGCCCGCAATTTATTTTAAAATGACTCAAAGTGGCTATTCTTGTAAAAACGGCCTTCCGATGTCCTTTGTAGAACATTCGGCTTATTTTAAACAAAAATAGCATCACTTGACTTATTTATAATAAAAAGTAAAATTTTGACATTTTTTGGTTATATTTTGCAAAGGGCGTGGTTGGACCCGTCAAGGGTTGCCTACGTATCTCACACGTGGTGAGAATCAAACCAGCGTAGTTCGGGCTGATTGGACAAAATCGAAAAAAAACATTGACCAACAATTTTACTTTCTACATTTTCTTTTCAAATATTCTCTTCTTTTTCTATTTTTTTTCATTTTTTTCAAAAATCTGGCAGCATTTCGATACATTTGGGCATTGGTTTTTTTTAACAATGAATGGATATACTTCTTCAATCCTACACTGATATTTTCCATTTTTCCACTCATGATATACAAATCGGTCAACATATGAAGCCGAGCAAGCAAATAAATACAAGTAGCATATAATATGCATCAGGATAGTCTTTTTAATTCGGGTCACCTGTACAAGACGAACCCTACTCCTGTGTTGAGTCCCCTAAGTCAGAATGCACGTGAGGCAAATATACGTCCTTCTAGGAGTTCGGCATGATTTTATTGTTCCTCTACGTTTAAATCCTAGGTTTACTGGTCTAGACCTGGCTTACCCAAGCGGACAACTCGGGACGAGGAGGAAGCAGCGTACCAGGGATACAGAAGCTCGTCTCGGCTTTGCAACTTATCCAAACCTCGTTCTAAATTTGGTAAAAATACTAATAGAAGAGAAGCTACACGAAGTGCACCCTTCTCCATGATGTAGAAGACTCAGAAAGTGGGAGGGAGTCGCGACAATTTATATAAGGTTCAACAAATATTAAAGCGGTAAATATTTAGCACGATAAGCATGGAACATATATCAAAACCAAATAAAGCCAAATACAACAATTTAACTGAGCTCAAATTCTGAAACCCTGAACCGAAGTTCTGAGTTTCTTGTCCCAGTAGAGTCGCCAGAGCTGTCACACCTCCTTTTTACTGAAGCAAGCCTTATCGGCTTCTACTACACCCCGGGAAGAGATATAGTAATAAAGAAGTTTTTCCATTTTAGGGACAATCGAAATGGGATTCGTTTTTATTTAGGGTTCAGAGTCTCCACTTGAGAGATTTAAGGTGTTCCAAGTCACCGTTTTGAATCCAGAATCGAGAAAGGGTTTGACTTTGTTCAATAGTCGCGAACAAGAAATCCGAGTAACGAATTCTGTTAACCCGGGAGAAGGTGTTAGGCATTCCCGAGTTTCGTGGTTCTAGCACGGTCGCTAAACTATCATATTTGGCTAGAATATTTGATATTATACATGTTACTTTACTTGTGAAATTTTAAAAATTAATTACCAATTATTTGTCAATTATTTTAATTTAAGAAAATGAACGTCGTTTAAGAGCATATTTTGGATCACGTCACATGAAATGCACCCGGATCCTCGACACATTCTTGTCCGATGGTTTCAGATTTAAATTTGGGTTGCATGAAATGCACACCCATATTAGGAAGGTAAGATTATTAAAATCACGCCTAAAGCAACTAGCGTGTTATATCTTTTGGGAAGGTCGTGAAATTTGTTAAACTGCTTGTCTCGAATTTCTAAGTATTTTTATCAAGTAATTAATAAGGGCCCCACGATTCTATTTTATTTGGTGAAGCACGCCTCATTTTTATTTATTAAAGCCCAACTTAAGTAGCTAAATGTTCTATTTTT
This sequence comes from Nicotiana noctiflora, assembly GCA_032618575.1. NCBI lineage: Eukaryota > Viridiplantae > Streptophyta > Magnoliopsida > Solanales > Solanaceae > Nicotiana > Nicotiana noctiflora. The sequence continues at coordinate 58,755 of JASVEL010009289.1, read as the reverse complement.
TGTCTCTAAAGTTTAATTAATCTGTGAATATAAATTTGAACTCTTAATTCAAGTCCGAACTCAAACAAAAGGGAATATTTTTTAGCTTGAGTCCGCTACCTAATTAGAAGTCCAATTTTATATTCGTGAATTAATCCCCTATATACCCAAATATATCATGGCATTTTAACTTTGCGAGGGCCATTTCAATTTATTAGAACCAAGGATAATCCTTTAATAACGAGAGGCAGCCCGATTTGGATTCAAAGTATACTTCTAATGCAAAGACGAAACATAACTTATATACATCGAATAGAATTTATCGACAATCCACAATATTCAGAAATCTATAAGAATCCGACTCCACTAACATAATTATTCAATCGTTTTGTTCCAAACTTTCGTCACATATTTATTATATCAAAGCAAAAATGAGAGGAATCAGAAATTTAACCCGAATGTAGATAGGATTTGATTGATAAGCAAAAAAAACTCAATAACTATAGCGATATATTCAAATCGTACCTAATGAATCTTCGGAGGAATTTTCAGGTAGAATCGCTAGGAAATCTCCACTAGAATCTATACCAAGCAGCAACAGCGGTGAGCTCGGCAATCAGCTCTAACTCAATCAAACTCCAAAAGAAAAACACATTATTAGCACGTGATTTTTGCCCCAAGCAATTAATTCCAAAAAACAAATACTAAAAATGATTTTTATATTGAAATTGGTTGATTATTATATAGGAAATATTGCTGTATGTATTAATTGTTGAAAATAAGGTGAAAGAAATTAAAGCAAAAAATGCAAAATGAAATTAATTAGGAAATACCAAAATGTAAGGTAATAACTAAGAAATTAGAAAATCTAAGAAAAATATAAAAAAAAATGAAGAGGAAAAATACACCAATAATACAAAGAAAAATAGATACATATACAAGGAAAATACAGAAATTAAGTAAATAAATAGAATTTAAAAAATACAAAAAAATAAGATAAATACAAGAAAATAAAAAAATACAAGGTATTTGGGCCAAATTCACAAAATAGTTCCCAAAATCAACACCCAAAAAGACCAGGCCCAAATTAAATTGAACCGGTCAGCCTGTTTAAAAGACCAAACGACAACGTTTAGGGCAAAACAAATCTGGACCATATAAATATCCAATCAAACGGACCAAAATGAACGGTTGTCATAAAAATGAAACGACGCCGTTATGTTAAGAAATCAGGGCCATCCATCTAATGGATATAACAGATATAAACAGGGTCTCATTTAAATCCAAACGACACCGTCTAGGTGAAGCTATCATATCCGTTCAATCACTTAATCTAACGGACAAGAAGAAAATTTCATTAAAACCAAACGGTACCGCTTAAAGGGGAAAGTAATCCTGGCCGTTCATCTCAGCTAATCTAATGGTTGAGAATCAATGATCTAAGTTTAATATATACCCCCACCCCACGTTCATTTCATATTCATTACACACACACGCTTTGCATATGAAACCATAGCCGCCCATATTCTCTTCTTCCTATTCTCCATAGACCACCGGAAACCTACCGGTGGTCTGACTCCGGTCACCCTCTCTGGTTCAGGCCACCTCCCCTGAACACCCCTATGTCCTTTACACTAGTCTACCCTTAACCTCACCCAAAATATCAAACACTTTTCCCCAAGGTTCTTGAAGTTCCGTCGCCGGAACCCTAGCTAGCGACCACCCAAGTATGAACCAGCCTCCCAAAATTACACCCCTAGACCACCTTAAAAACCTCTTTCACCCTACCTAAGCCTCATAGCTCGAATCTTGGCCTAACCCTTCGAATCTTTAAAAATGTCTCGCTGGAACCCTACTCCGGCGAACACCCAAAACCTAAAACTTTCCAAAACCCTAACACTAGCCTCAAAACATACCCTTATAACATCTAAACTAGTTTTCAAGGGTGTACCGAAGAGATCTACTGAAAAGAGACCTATTGTCTCTGAAAAGGAAAGAAAATGAGAAAAGAACTAAAAAGAAGAAAGAAAACAAGAAAGAAAGAAAAAAAAAAGAAAAGAAAGGGAAAAGAAGCTCAAAAGCTAAGTATCCGAACCATTTCAGATTTTTTATTGCTTCTGTTTTTGTGCTAATACTTGCCTAAGTCTTTTGCATGATTTCCTTGTGCCTCATTAGGTATTCTGTTAGTTTTAGATAAAACTATCATGTTAAAACATACTGATTAATTAGCCGTTTTGCTTGTCTTTGTGAAAAATAACCTGTTTGCGATTAAAGAATTAATTAATCATGATTCAACCATTATCTATTGTCTCTCTGAATTTTGGTTAGTTGAAATTAGACGAAATAAGGTTATGTTTGCAAATTACCTGAAAATGGTTAGTTCTGCAATATGGTTTATATATGTAGTTTTTCTTAACTATGAACACTTAGTCTTGATAAGGTTAGTTGTGTAAATGAAATAGGCTATTATTGTGATAAGTGTGAATGTTGACTGTTAAGGCCATTTGAACCTATTTCTAAAAGTGGTTAAATCTGAAAACACTACTTAGTCTTAAATAGGTTAAAAAATAAAATTAAAGTTAATGGTACATTTTAAATACCAAACTAAGACACTCTAGGTCTTAACAGACCTAATGGCAGGTCGGGTAAAAATTGATAACTTTAAAGGGTAAATAGGGAATGGGAAATGGTATTATTGAGAATAATATAGAAGTAATGAGGGTATAATGGACAATTGGGACTGGTTTTACTGTAAATAGTTGGTTAATAAAGGGTAAACTAGGCAGAGTTAAAAGGTAGATAGGTAATAATTTTTAGCAAGTGAGGGCAGCTAAGTCATTTCCGCCCAATAGAATAGTAAAGAATAACCTGGAACCTTCTAGCAGGGGTACAAGTGCGTTTTTATTAAAAACACTCTATACTTAACTGAAATAATTGAAATAGAGGAGGGGTGGAAATATGAATAATTAATTCAAACTGTCCTCCCGATTCACTCTATAAATAGGCTGTCTCAAGGCTAAGTTTAAGAGTTCAGAAATTTATAGATTGGAAAATTCATAGAGAAGTTCGAAAATTTAGAATTACCAAAGTTCTGAAACTTATATATTGAAGTGCTACTGGTCTTCTACTTAGTTGATAATTCAAGTATTACTTTTGGGAATCTCTGCTGGTCGTTTCTCTACTGGTTTACTTCGACTTTGCTGGGTTTAGAATTTGCTCGGGTTTATTTTGCTGGTTTTATCTGCTGGATTTTGGGATTTTTCTATGTTGATTCATTCCTGTTTGTTGTTGCTATATCATCATTGTTGTTGCTGGTTTTCCTTCTTCTCCAAGCCTAGAACTTATCAATTTGTTATTTGAATCAGGTACACTACTATGACCTGGAGCTGTATTTGAGTTGCTGTTGAAGAAATAAAAATGATAACCTTGTTTTAGCTAAATCAATTGTATTTTTTTTCATTTCATTATGTATCTTAAGTTAGATTTCTGTAATTCGATTAGGACTGGGTTGTAATAAGTATTAGATTGGATCACTATACTTTAGATTTAGTAATAACGATAGTGATATAAACAATAGACTAAATAGACTGGTAAAACGATCACCTAAATCTAAGGTTAAAACTGATACAATCATAATTAAATCACCTGAATCTGAATCTATAATAAATTGGACATGAAGTATAAACACCTGCACATTCTATAAATACAATTTTGAATCTGAATTAATCAGTGCTAAAAGTATTAGTAGATTTTGAATTTCAAATTGTATGTTGTTACTTAAGTTGATCTAGTTATAAATTTATTTTGTGATTCTACAATATGATAGTAATTTGAATCTTCTTAGTTAAACTACAATATTGTCTTCTTTGATTGAGTAAAACGACAGAAACAATTAGTGTCGTAATAGTGATTTAAGTATCGGACTCTGCCAGTCAAATAGCAAAATCATCATGTTAAAATTCTGGATCGATTAGTAAACATTAAAATCAGTAGTGATTAAACAAAATTTATGTTTGTAGGAACTGTTAATTGTTGCATTTATCAAGTATTATTAAAATAATACTTATTTCTTGTTTAGCCTCGACTGTGAAGGATTTGGGCCCAATTATGAACTCGGGCCCTGATCAAAATAAAATGGCAATTAAGCCTATAAACAGAAAAAGAGATGGATACTAGGCTTTAGAGACCCAGTTGTATTTGGCTGCTGGCCATTGAGCCAGTCTGAAGTACAGGCCCAGCGATAAAAATATGGCATGGACTCTTATACACAATGTTGTATAATTAAAGTGCAACAGTTACATTAGGATGAAAAAACCAAAAATAGAGAATGTAGTATACTTAAGATGAACCTTAATAAAAACGGAGATGAGCCTTACCAAACCATAAATACTTAATTGTGGGGCCCTCCATAAATATTAAATGAAAAATATAGAAAATCGGAAAAACCGTTTAGAGAATTTCATGGTCAATCCAAAAGTTAACAAGACGTAGATATTTTAGGCACGATTTGTAATAATTATACATTTCTAATACGGGAGCACATTTATGTGACCCAAATCCAAATCTCGGCGAAGTCGAAATGTATCAATGTCACAGGCGTACTGGTGCATTGTGACTCGATGTATATTTTCGCGATGTCGCAATTCTTCTAAAAATAACAAAGCGGAACACTAATAAGGCATCAGGTAAAAAACAAAGACAACAGTTGAGCGACCGTGCTAGAACCACGGAATCCGGGAGTGCCTAACACCTTATCCCGGGTTAATGGAATTCCTTATCCAGGTTTCTAATTCGCGGACTGTAACAGAGTCATAATTTCCTCGGTTCAGGATTAAACCGGTGACTTGGGGCACCATTATTTTTCCAAGTGGCGACTCTGAATTTTAATAAATAAATCCCGTTTCGACTGTCCTTTAAGTGGAAAAACTCCTTCCCTTTGGTTATTATCCCTTTCTCGGGGTGTAGTAAAACCAAAACAGGGCATTGTGCGAAAGCATATATGAATGAGATATAAAAAGGAGGTGTGATAGTGTCACGACCCCAAACCTCGGTCGTGATGGCGCCCAACACATTGCTAGGCAAGCCCGACCATCTTATCCAGTTACCAGCCAAGTATAATTAATACTGATTAATCGGCGTGATTAGCCTGTTTTCATAACAAATCAAGAAGTGTAGAAATGAAATACAAGAACACGGTCCCAACCAAATCGTGGTGTCACAAGTCTGAGCCTCTACAAATGAGATCTGTTACAAAATCAAGTCTAACCAGAAAGGAGACAACAAAATGATAAAAAGAAAGAGGTCAGGTACTGCGGACGTTGGCAGCTACCTCGAAATCTCCACAGAATGGGGATAATAAAGCAGTTGCGATAGCTCAACTGCCCTCCTGAACCTTGTATATCTGCACAAAACGTGCAGGGGAGTGGGGTGAGTATATTTCAACTCAGTGAGTCGAAAATAAGAACTCCTGTACTATCACTAAACAGTTCTAAGGCAACCCCCACAGGTTAGTCATCACTATAATGAGTACTCTGATCTCCAGTCCACATCTATCTCATCTAGGTCCCACACCGACCACATCCTCGCTCGTACCACTACGGTATACAGCCATTTCAATATATGGAGACATATACATCTGTCGATAACATATAAATATTTCAGTATATATATGAATATGAATAAGTATAATGTTGCGGCTTGCAGCCCGCTCCAATACATATACTGCTGCGGTGCGCAGCCCGCTCCAATATATATATATATATATCTATACTGCTGCAGCGTGCAGCCCGATCCCATAATACTATAATACTGCGGCGTGCGGCACGATCCACACAAATATTACTGCGGCGTGCAGTCCGATCCAATATATATATGTATATATCTCTATACTGCTGCGGCGTGCAGCCCGATCCCATAATATATACCAGTGCTCACTGAGAATGTGTGCAGACTCAGACTCCGAAGGGGCTCCTACAGCCCAAGCGCAATAATACTGCGGCGTGCAGTCCGTCCCACATGTATATTATATGTATATTACTGCGGCGTGCAGTGCGATCCAATATATATATTGCTGCGGCGTGCAGCCCGATCCAATATAGGTATATATATATATATAATACCTCATAATGGGTCCTCGACCCTATTCCGGTCGGTATATACTTGGCCTCTCAGGCCCAATATAATATATCACATTGGGTCATTGACCCTGTCTCAGTCAATATAGACTTGGCCTTTCAGGCCCAATATAACATCTCATAGTGGGTCCTTGACCCTAACTCATCTCAATCGGTATAGACTTGGCCTTTCAAGTCCACTCAACTAGAACATGGAATTCCACCCTAGATAATCTCTCTCAATGTACACATCTAGTACGGGCTCATATTATGCTATACGGCTAGAGCTACGGCTGAGTGTATGTCTCCAACACGATATAAGGGTCACCTAGCTCTATAGGTTCCCTAATGCTCTACGGATCGGCACAAGGCCCCAAACATGGCTATCAGCCCAATTGCACAGTTATAAACTTATTATCAGTCATAACACACAGTATACTATTAGCCGGGAAGGACCAAGTCCAAGTCCCCAATCACAATGTCACCACGCTCGTCTCAAGACGTATGTCTCATCTCAACATAGCACTGTGAAGTGCTAGTACGGGGTTTCAAACCCTCGGTACATTGTTTACTACTACCACTCACCTTGAACCGGTAGAAACTTCAATCCGCCTTGCGCTTGCCTCGCAAATCAATCTCCTCGGATGCCAAATCTGCTCAAAATCATAGAGAATGCATCAATATATGCTAATTTCACGCAATTCATTCGAAATAGCCCAAATTATATCAAAACCCACAAGTTGTTAAAACCCGACTTTTGGTACGCTTCTCGAAAAATTATAAAAGTTATATATTCGGAACCCTCGTCTCAATACGATTCTAAGCATATCAAATTTACCAAATTCGGACTCCATTTGCCCGCTCAAATCGATATTTTTTCTATAGGGCTTAAACCCACATTTAATCCTCCATTTTTCATAGAAATAATCCATGATTTCATGATAAAAGTGTGTAATTAAACCACGAAACTTACCTCCGACAATATCCCGATGATCTCCCAACTATTTCCCGTCACTTTCTCACTCTAGAGCTCAACAATGGTGGAAAAATGACCCAAAATCGATTTTTTTATCAACTTACTGAATTTTTCGGAAATCACTGTTCACGGGTTACTGTTCATGCGCGTCGACACTGTTCACCCGCGCGGTTACTGTTCACGCGCGGGAGTTACTATTCATACACTGCAGAAAAATGCAGCAGCAATACAGAAATTGCAGCACACAGCCATTTTCACTAAAATGGCTATAACTCCATCATACGAACTCGGAATTCGACGATTCTTTTTCTTATGGCTCCGTAATTTCGATACGGATCCAGTGGTTCAAACGAAACTGAATTTGGATCTCATTTACTCAGTGCAACATCAATTTTTCTCGTTAAACAATTAACTCACATATCGCGTCAAAAACCTAATCGCGACTAGATGAAATTAAACCAAAATTTCCAGATCAGTCCTATAATTCATGATTTAAATTCTCGAAGTCTCGAAATCAAATTTGGATCTCTAGAACTAAAAATAGACCTTTGGATCATTATATTTATGCTGAAAACGGCAAAAATCTTCCAAAAATGACCCGTTGGACATCCGAAACACACCCGAGACCCTCGAGACCTCAACCAAATATACAGACATGATCTATTACCTCATTCCAACTTGCTTGAATCATAAAATCACTATCGTTAACATCAAAATCATCCGATTTCAGCAAATTCAAGCTTAAGTTTAACTATAACTTTCAAAATTCTTATTCGATCAAAAACCCGACCAAACGACTTCCGAATTACCTGAAATTTTGCAGGCACATCCAAAATAACCTAACGGAGCTACTGCAACTGTCGGAATTCCATTCCGACTCCCGGATCAAAATCTCACCTACCGTCCGGATTTCGCCAAAATTCAACCTTAGCCAATTCAAGCCTATTTCTACACCGGACCTCCAAATTCAATTCCGATTGTTCCCCTAAGTCACAAATCACCTCCCGGAACTAACCGAATCATCCGAATCCGATTCCGAGTCCTCTAACTAAATAGTCAACGTCCAGTTGACTTTTCCCAACTATTCCTTCTTCTAAGAGACTTTTTGTCTCAATTTCAATCAAACTCAACCCGGATTGGCTCAAACTCACCCAACATGCATATTACAACATCAACAAGCATATAAAGAGGGTAACAGGGTGATAACTCACATGATGACGGGCCGGGTCATCACATTCTCCCTAACTTAAGCAAACGCTCGTCCTCGAGCGGACCAAGAGGTCTACTGGAAGTGACCTAATAGCCGAATGACCTTACCAAGCATATATTCGGGGCGATACCACTTCACCCTATCCTTCATAAGTCCGATAACATAGTATAGCTGAATTTCCACAGTCTAACTGAACCATAAACCACATTGCACTTTCCGAAATCATATACCAGTCTGAATCCCACATCTATACTCAGAGTACACACGATCCAATTGTAATAGCCAACTCACCACTCCGGGTGAGATCACATGATGTATCAAACAACCCGATCACTCGATACGATAGTCTCTAATCACGACAATTGGCCACAATAACCAAATACTAGCAGAAAGAACCTTTCTCATTAGATAGAGTCTTATTCCAACACCTTCATATCCTGCCCACGGAAACTGAAGCACGCGATATACCGAACCCATCTCTCGGGTCAACCATTCGTGAATCTATTTCCCTTTTAAAACTGATACCACAATAAGTTTCGGAGGCAAACCTCGATATTACCTTTCTAACGAGCTGAAATCATATATGCTCACTCTCATTAATGACTCGAATGATCATTTCGGTTATAACACACCACACCGGTGACATGATACCTCAACATCGGCCTATGCCACAACGAGCACAACACAGGCTCCAATAAGAATGATCTAAACACACTCGAATCATGACAACTGACTCGCACAAAGAGCCATAATTCAAATTCTTCAATACCATCACAACACATAACTGAGATTCTCGTATCACATCATAGAATTAGAGTACCTGAATCCTCCTCGAAAGGTCATAACATCACGTGGCCTTGTCACAACTCATGATTCTATCCAAACACTATTACTCATGGAGCACCTCAAGTCGCAATGCTCAAAACGGTCAGCCACACACATATTTAGGTCTGAACTCAAGCAATCAATCACATGCGGTGATACATTTAGTATATGCTATCGAATCCTGAATGGACACAACCGATGTGCTATTCCCCGAGCGATACCCAATACGGACTATTCCTCGGAAGAGAGGAAGTATTGTATACAAGGTACATATAGGAAACTATATTTTCCACATCACACTGTTGCGGCGTGCAACCCGTTCGAATAACATACCCGTGGCGGCGTGCCACCCGATCCAGATACCATAACCGTGGCGGCGTGCCACCCGATCCAGATACCATACATGTGGCGGCGTGCCACCCGATCTAAATACTATACCTGTGGCGGCGTGCCACCGATCCACGAATACATCTAGCAAGGAAAATGCACATCGAGTCAAGTTGATCATTGCAACAAACATATATATATATAGCCTCAAGCTTGGCCACATGAAACGCATCCGACAAAGTTCCTCAATACTGGAGTTGAATCAATGGTAGATACCTCTACATTGACATCCGCCACGAATGCCCAACTGACAAAGCAATACCTACCAGCCGTCCGCTGGCCCTAGGGTACATCTACCCTGCTGGAGCATGATCCGATGCACTCTGCCACGCAGTTGTGACATTTTCCTGGCATAGTCCATATCACATTAGTCTAGACAACCTGGCTTATGACAACTAGTCTACAATCATATATCATTCAAATTCATCATATCAGGTGACAAAATAGCCACTAGGGCTTCCAATTTCCAATAATCATTAAACGGTGCCGATACAAACGATATACCACCATTGCATAGGCAGATCACGAGAACTTCTAGTCTCCAACACATATATAACACATGAATAACTATGCCTGATTCCACACTCTACCGTATGAATACATAACACACATCAAACATCCATTCATACCACGTAAGCCACTTAGAAATTTTCCTATGCCATCAACAACTCAATCATCACTGTCAATCCAACAGGAGGATACCACACACCACTAGATATTATCAGTTTATATTACCTGGCCTTTTTTGACCATATACTCTGTCGAATTACTAGAATGGCAGTACTATTTTCCTTAATCACCACGAAGATTGATTCTTAAATCACCTGCAGCTGTCTGCGCTGCTCAATAATTTTATTGACTTCCCATATATTATGAACTGATCTCAAAACCTTGAATATGCCATTATCAACTTTCCATAACACATCGCGTATACCATACCACACTAAGATAACATGGAAATTCGTATTCCTTTCCTACGCCGCAAACATCGACGCACACAACTAGTCAAGGACTTTCATGATCCCATATAGAGAAAACTCATTACACATTCCAAGCTTTGCATACCAATAGGAAATACACTCATTTTCAAACCACGTACCAGGAATTAATCGTATTCCTTTTCATACCATTCTGGTTTATTGACAAATTGTTCCATTTACCCAATTTCCTTTCTGATTCATCTTTAATTTCATATCAGTCTTTACTTGTAGCACGACAATGCCTCAACCCTTTTTACCACACAAGACTCGTATACAAGACCACATGGTCTAAGGCTCACAGGCCGCTGAATACTCTCTCAAATGTTTCCCCGAGTACCACCTTCTACAATACTTTATTTTGAAGAACTTCCAGCGATTTTTTTTTGAATTTGTTATCATTACTTTCCAATACGGATACATAGAATCCCATCATTCACATGATATAACACAAGCCTTGATCTTTTCTGACGAAACCGCCATCTTTAGCCACATACACAATCTTAAGGCACCTGACAGTTACAAGCAAAATCTTGAACACTGCAAAATCATTCTCGGGCATCATTCACCCTTATTCAGCTGTAATTCAATTGTCCTATTGAGTAGAACCACTCGTGTTTTGTTAGAACTCTGACATCGCAGAACATGATTACTTACAGGTATAATTCGCTATCTTTCTTTTCTATACACCGAACATTCCTTACCAACGGTAGTTCAAAACATCCTAGTATTTCTTCACATCTACGAAGCGCCATAACCTTGTCAGAATTTTCCCAACATACTTAAAGACAGTGCTCACATAGCGTACAACCGTGCAATTAGTTATTTAATAGCAACCTCCCCAACATGGCTCGAAGCCATTCATCAAAGCACTTTTAACCACTCATATCATTATTATTCAAGTGATGCCGAAATGTTACAATGAGATTAAACTCAAGTCATTTACAAGCCTTGACAGAGACTCGAATCATCAGAGACCTTAACCGTTCTGCAATTCTTGCATTTATACACATACCACCAATAAGCCCACTCTCTTTATGTGACAGAAATCTTTCCAAGTCCCAAATTTTCCAAAAATTTCGGCAGAGTTTCCTTTGTAATTTGGCCTATCCACCTGCCAGAGAATCACCAAAATCAGCCTAACAATACATCCGCAACTCGACAAGACATCACAATGTATATCAACAACATAAATCTCAATACTACACAATTATATCATCAGCATTAGTACATGAACATGCGCTGCACCTGCTCAAATCATAACACATATACCTTTCACAATGATACACCTAGCACAACCAATTCAGTTTTCTTGAGTTTGAACTCATACTACCAGATGTAGTGCACTTTACATTTCCGCTAAGAGGCAATGAACATATTTCTCACGCCCATAGCTAGTGCTACATATCAAATCACAATAAGAGCCGAATACCTTACAGCTCTCCCATTATCAAACTGCAATTTTCACAATTAAGATAATTACCGATCGTATGAACTTCATAATACCGACTCGCGAAATTAGCACCTTGGTGCTCAAGCCATAGACAAGGATTTGGCCTCAAGTCCTCCAGACAGGCCCGACATGAACTTATAGAGATTATATCTCGTCCCTCGATTGGGGAATCATAAGCCATCAAGACAAATTTATCACTAAGCACTCGAGTGCGCACATCAACGTGTAGAAGGAATTTCAAGAATCATACCTCTAGCTGAATCAAGTACGCACGATAAGAATTTCAAGAATTTGAAGCTTTCCTAAAAGGTTTGCGCCTCCCGACAGGCGTCCCCGTACCGATCCATGAGACTCTACTAAACCAGCTCATGACTCGCGAGACCTGTTAACCTAGGCTCTGATACCAACCTGTCACGACCCAAACCCCGGTCGTGATGGCGCCCAACACATTGCTAGGCAAGCCCGACCATCTTATCCAATTAAACCAGCCAAGTATAATTAATACTGATTAATCGGCGTGATTAGCCTGTTTTCATAACAAATCAAGAAGTGTAGAAATGAAATACAAAAACACAGTCCCAACCAAATCGTGGTGTCACAAGTCTGAGCCTCTACAAATGAGATCTACTACACAATCAAGTCTAACAAGAATGGAGACAACAAAATGATAAAAAGAAAGAGGTCAGGTACTATGGACGTCGGCAGCTACCTCGAAGTCTCCACAGAATGGGGATAATAACGCAGTTGTGATAGCTCAACTGCTCTCCTGAACCTGTATATCTGCACAAAAAGTGCAGGGGAGTGGGGTGAGTATATTCCAACTTAGTGAGTAACAATAATAATCAATAACTGAAAATAAGAACTCATGTACTATCACTAAACGGTTCTAAGGCAACCCCCACAGGTAAGTCATCACTACAGAGGTACTCCGATCACCAGTCCACATCTATCTTATCAAGGTCCCAAACTGACCAAATCCTCACTCGTACCACAACGGTGTACAACCATCTCCATATACATGTGTCCATAAGACGTAAGTATCTAATAATTATAATGCTGGATATGAATACGTATAAAGCTACGGCGTGCAGCCTGTTCCAATATATATACCGCTGAGGTGCGCAACCCGCTCCATTTAACGTCGACGGTGCTCGCTGGGGGTGTATACGGACTTCGGAGGGGCTCCCTAGGCCCAAACGCTATGATACTGCGGCGTGCAGCACGATCCACACATATATTACTGCGGCGTGCAGTCCGATCCAATATATATTTATACATATATAACTATACTGCTGCGGCGTGCAGCCCGATCCCATACTATACTCCAGCGCTCACTGAGAATGTGTGCGGACTCAGACTCCGAAGGGGCTCCTACAGCCCAAGCGCAATAATACTGCGGCGTGCAATCCGTCCCATATGTATATTACATGTATATTACATGTATATTACTGCGGCGTGCAGTCCGATCCAATATATATACTGCTGCGGCGTGCAGCCCGATCCAATATAGGTATATATATATATATAATACCTGGTATCTATATACATAATACCTCATAATGGGTCCTCGACCCTAACCCAGTCAGTATGCACTTGGCCTCTCAGGCCCAATATAATATATCACAATGGGTCCTTGACCCTGTCTCGGTTAATATAGACTTGGCCTTTCGGGCCCAATATAACATCTCATAGTGGGTCCTTGACCCTATCTCATCTCAATCGGTATAGACTTGGCCTTTCGGGCCCACTCAGCTAGAACAGGGAATTCCACCCTAGATAATCTCTCTCAATGTACACATCTAGTACGGGCTCATATTATGCTATACGGCTAGAGCTACGGTTGAGTGTATGTTTCCAATCACGATATAAGGGTCACCTAGCTCTATAGGTTCCCTAATACTCTACAGATCGGCACAAGGCCCCAAACATGGCTATCAGCCCAATTGCACAGTTGTAAAGTTATTAACAGTCATAAAACACAGTATTCTATTAGCCGGGAAGGACCAAGTCCAAGTCTCCAATCACAATATCACCACGCTCGTCTCAAGACGTGTGTCTCATCTCAACATAGCACTGTGAAGTGCTAGTACGGGGTTTCAAACCCTCAGTACATTGTTTACTACTACCACTCACCTTGAACTGGTAGAAACTTCAATCCGCCTTGCGCTTGCCTCGCAAATCAATCTCCTTGGATGCCACATCTGCTCAAAATCATAGAGAATGCATCAATATATGCTAATTTCACGCAGTTCATTCGAAATAGCCCAAATTATATCAAAACCCACAAGTTGTTAAAACCCGACTTTTGGTGCGCTTCTCAAAAAATTATAAAAGTTATATTTTCGGAACCCTAGTCTCAATACGATTCTAAGCATATCAAATTTACCAAATTCGGACTCCATTTGCCCGCTCAAATCGGTATTTTTTCTATAGGGCTTAAACCCACATTTAATCCTCCATTTTTCATAGAAATAATCCATGATTTCATGATAAAAGTGTGTAATTAAACCACGAAACTTATCTCCGACAATATCCCGATGATCTCCTAGCTATTTCCCGTCACTTTCTCACTCTAGAGCTCAACAATGGTGGAAAAATGACCCAAAATCGATTTTTTTATAAACTTACTGAATTTTTCGGAAATCACTGTTCACGGGTTACTGTTCATGCGCGTCGCCACTGTTCACGGGTTACTGTTCATGCGCGTCGACACTGTTCACCCACGCGGTTACTGTTCACGCGCGGGAGTTACTATTCATACGCTGCAGAAAAATGTAGCAGCAATACAGAAATTGCAGCACACAGCCATTTTCACTAAAATGGCTATAACTCCATCATACGAACTCGGAATTCGACGATTCTTTTTCTTATGGCTCCGTAATTTCGATACGGATCCAGTGGTTCAAACGAAACTGAATTTGGATCTCATTTAATTCATGATTTAAATTCTCGAAGTCTCGAAATCAAATATGGATCTCTAGAACTAAAAATAGACCTTTGGATCATTATATTTATGCTGAAAACGGCAAAAATCTTCCAAAAATGACCCGTTGGACATCCGAAACACACCCGAGACCCTCGAGACCTCAACCAAATATACAGACATGATCTATTACCTCATTCCAACTTGCTTGAATCATAAAATCACTATCGTTAACATCAAAATCATCCGATTTCAGCAAATTCAAGCTTAAGTTTAACTATAACTTTCAAAATTCTTATTCGATCAAAAACCCGACCAAATGACTTCCGAATTACCTGAAAGTTTGCAGGCACATCCAAAATAACCTAACGGAGCTACTGCAACTATCGGAATTCCATTCCGACTCTCGGATCAAAATCTCACCTACCGTCCGGATTTTGCCAAAATTCAACCTTAGCCAATTCAAGCCTATTTCTACACCGGACCTCCAAATTCAATTCCGATTGTTCCCCTAAGTCACAAATCACCTCCCGGAACTAACCGAATCATCCAAATCCGATTCCGAGTCCTCTAACTAAATAGTCAATATCCAGTTGACTTTTCCCAACTATTCCTTCTTCTAAGAGACTTTTTGTCTCAATTTCAATCAAACTCAACCCGGATTGACTCAAACTCACCCAACATGCATATTACAACATCAACAAGCATATAAAGGGGGTAACAGGGTGATAACTCACATGATGACGGGCCGGGTCATCACAGATAGCTCTGGCGACTCTGCTGGGGATAAGAAACCCAGAACTTCGGTTCAGGGTTTAAGAATTCGAGGTGAGTGAAATTGTTGTTTTGTTTATATCTGATTTCATTATATGCTTTGATCAATGTGCTATATGTTTACCGCTTTGATATTACGTAAATTGTATATAAAAATTGTGCCGAAAACCCTTCTCTTCTTACCTCCAGGGATGTGCTTACTGGTTGAGACTCCTTTTTCTATTAAGTCAATACCCAAATAATAAATAGAGGCCGGAAAAGTTACGAAACCGGACGATCCTGCGAGTCCCCGGTACGTAGCCCCCTCATCGACCCAAGTTGTCCGCTCGTGTACACAGTCTAGTACCAATGAAAAATCACGATATTGAGCCTATAATTAGGATGATTATTTGCATCATATCTGACTTAGGGGACCCGACACAAGGGTTGGGTTCGTCTAGGACAGGTAACACGGATATTAAAAGACCAAGCATGATTATGTGTTGCATTTATTTGTCCTGGGTCATTATGCTGACTGGCTAAATACCTGAAAAAGAAAAGAAGAGAAAAATAGTAGTTTTAGAAAGAAAAAAAACTGTTGTCTAAACGTTGTTGAAATTTCGACGGAATTATCAAAAATAGTTGGGTTAAGTCAGTTTTGTCAAAATTAAAAATAGTTTGTCTAAAGATAATTTGACCGAACTACGCTGGTTTGATTCTCACCACTAGGCGAGATATGTAGGCAACCCTTGACGGGTCCAACCACCCCTTTTCAGAAAATAACCAAAAACAAATGTTAATAAATCAAAGTGATGCTGTTTTTTTTAAAAATAGCTGAATGTTCTGAAAGGACGCCGAAAAGTTATTTGCGCAAAAAGGCCACTTTTGAAGTCATTTCCCTTAAATGATAAATATAGGCTTGAAATGTTCGGACAAAGTATTGAAAGGCTGAATTTGCAAATAAAAATTCTTTTGAAAAAATGATGAAAAACTTCTTTGCAAAATTATTTTGTTTTTGAGTCTAATACTACGAGTTTAAATCACCTTTAATAAATGTGCAGGATGAGCAAAATGAAAAACAAACCTTTTTCACTAATGAATAAGATCTCCTTGGAGTTACGATTATGGTGGAATGACTTGGGTCAAGACTGACAAGATGACGTCAAAAAATATTTGAAAGGTCTTACCGGGCTGCTTGATATCATACCTCGAGGAGATATTATTCGAGCCTTAGTTGCTTGTTGTGATCCCGCACACAATGTGCTCCACTTTTCGGACTTTGAGCTTACTTCGACACTAGAAGAAATCACTAACTACATCGGAAAGGATCCCTTTAAAAGACAAATATCCGGTTGCTCCTAGAGTCATCACAGTACACAGATTCCTTGTCTCTTTGAAAATAGCCAGAAACGTTCACAATGAAGATTTGGTCCACAGGTTTTGCACTATGAACTTTATATATCGCAGATATGGCTATGTTGGAGTATTTAATGTTCCAACAAAAAAACTCTACAGCAAAGCAAACCGGGCTAAATGGGAGGAACATAGGCGTTTTGCCTTCATGGTAGCCTTTCCGGGATTGATAATATTTCCAAGGAAAGACGGGAACATCGACATTAGAGTTGCCGGGATTTCCAGTACCCTCCTTACACAGGACAACAGTACTTTGGCACCAATAATAGTGGTCGATATCTTTCGTGCTCTCACAACCTACAAAGCGGGAGAAGATTTCTTCGAGGGATGTAATTTGCTACTACATATGTGAATGATCGAGCATTTATGTCATCACCCTCAGTTTTTGAGTTATGGATCGTCAGAAAAGACTTGTATCGAAGAATTCTACATGAAGACAAAAGAGGTCAAGTTGTCAGTAGGGTCTAAAGGTTGGATCACATACTTCCGATCACTTACTGCTAGTTAGATAGAATGGGCATTCGGATGGTTACCCATCAATGAAGTCATATACATGCTAGCAGAGGGATCATACTTTCTTTTAATGGGACTCAAAAGTATCCAACCTTATGCGCCGTATCGAGTATTACAACAACTTGGAAGATATTAAATAGTGCCAAAAGATGGGGATATCAGCCTTCAAGCGATAGAGATTAGTCTCGATGGGCAATTTCTTGAGGCAAAAGTCCGACAAATATGTAATGAGTGCCAATGTTTGAAAGTGGACACTTGTGTAAGGGATCGGACGAGAGGTGAATTGTCACCTGGTTAATCAACATGGTACCGAAGATATTATGAGCATAAAAGACCGATGAAGAGACTTCACATTCAAGAATTTACCGAGCTGTCAAAGGAGCAATGTCATTGGTTGGCCAATGAGAATGAATACCGAGCCAAAATCAGTATGTTAGAAAAGCAAGTTCAGGACCTCAAATTCGAAAGCAGCTTACAAGTAGTGGTCGATGAGGGTGAAAAGAAACAACTGATTAAGTAAAATGAAACATTGAAAGCTCAGATTTTGAAAATAAGAGAAGCAACCAAAACCCCAGTTCGACATGCCCGGGATGAAAAACAAATTGATAATTTGTGGCGAAAGGTGAACGACTATAGTTTTGATCTAGATAAAGCCGAGAAGGAATTAATTGGGGTTCAGAAACAATTGGCCGGGAATACTGAAGAAAGGGCTCAGATAATCCAACAGTTAAAATATGAACATAATGTCGAAGTTGCTCGGCTAAGGAAAAAGATTGTCACGGCTGAGGTCAAAAGTAGCAAACAAGCAAAATAATTTGACATAGAAAGAGAGCACTGCTACATGGCCATGGCTTGGTTAGAAATGGAACTACAATAGCTTCAAAAGAAAAGCCAACAGACCTTGGATGCTCGTGCCAAACAAATAGGGAGGTTGCTTAAAGAGAAAGGAATTATCAGGGAAAGAATTGTTAGCATTGCTCACTAAATTACACGAAAATGCCAGATGTGTGAAGATATGACCCAGTCCACATTTTCCGCAACAACAATGATCTTTGTAAAACAAGTAATGATAGATTTGGATAAACTCCAAAGGGGAATAGCATACAGGCCAGTGGTAAGACCGAACGATGTCTCGCGGGTACTAGGAGCTTTAATGTATTCTTAGGACATGCATTTTTTCTGTATTTTATTTTCGCATTAAGAAGGTTATAGTACAATGTCATCTCTTGTAATCAATGATTGAGTATCAATGAAATTGAAAAATCCAAAAGTTGTCGTTATTTTTCCTTACATGCAAATGTTTGTGCGATAGGCAAACATATAGGGCCGAAAAAGAAAAAAAAAAGAAAAAGAAAAGAAACCATGAAAATGAAAACGAAAAAAAGAGAAAAGAACATTGGTGCAAATAAAGGAAAGAAAGGAAAAGCCGAAAAAACAAAGGAATTGGCGGGTCAAAAAGAAAGATGACAATGCTAGGATGACGTATATTGCCAAGAAAAATTTATGTTTTTGAAACCTGTGATGTTCATCTATTATGACCTAACCACTAACAAGTTTTGTCGTTGATGAGTATCAGATAAAGCAGTTAGCAACTGACATTCTAGCATATCACAACTACAACACCCTTATGACCTAACCACTAACAAGTTTTGTCGTTGATGAGTATCAGATAAAGCAGTTAGCAACTGGCATTATGGCACATCAAAACTACAACACCCGTTCCAAGAGCATGACGAAAGCGATTACTCAAGAAATTGAGACGACAATCATGGACCCAGTACAAGAGGAGGAAGTAGTAGATGTGAATAACATGAAGGAGAAAATGTGTAAGCTTAAACAACAGATGGCTGAGATGTACCAAGCTTGGTCGAGGGGACAACCCTTGCCCAGCTACCCAGTCAACCCCACATACATCCCTCCACCAGTCCCAACCCAAGATCCACCCACTATGAACTCATCTTCTACATACCCTACGTACCAACCCTACTACACAACCACCCCCAATCCATAAACAAGCTCCACCACCACCACTACCACCACAGGCTGCTCCAATATATGTGGCACCACCACCAGCCACCTTGCACAAATCCTCCAGTGAACCATTATTTCATATCCAAGATAACCATTACTACCCTCTAGAACCCACTTTCCAACAGTATGATTCCTATACCCCTCTTATCAATATGGTGGAAGAGGAGAAACCCATTAGAAATCCCGAGCAGGAGGAGATGGCCAGGAAAATGAAGAGCCTTGAGCAATCATTCCGTAAAATGCAGGGTTTAGGGGTTCAAGTAAGCGTAGCTTACAAGGACTTATGTTTGTTCCCCGAAGTACAACTGCCAGCGAGGTTTAAACTGCCGAAGTTTGACATGGATGATAGCCATGGTGACCCGGTAGCACATCTGAGATGATATTGCAGCAAGATGCGTGGAGCTGGAGTAAAGATGAAATACTCATGGCTTACTTCGGCCAAAGTCTCAGCGGCTCTGCACTTGAATGGTGCACTCGTAAATATCATACCAGATGGTTCATTTGGGATGATTTAGCTCAGTCATTTGCAAACTATTTTCAACATAATCTGGAAATTATCTCGGATAGGTTGTCATTGACCAAAATGAAAAAGAAGTCCGGAGAAAGTTTTCGAGAATATGGTTTTAGGTGGAGAAAGCAAGCAGCTCGGGTAGACACACCAATGAAGGAAGGAGAAATGGTAGATTGTCTTTTACAAGCTTTGGAGCCGACATACTATGGGCATCTGGTATCTGCAATCGGAAAAACCTTCAATGAAGTAGTAAAAATGGGAAGCTTTGTTGAAGAAGGATTGAAAACAAATAAAATCATCAGCTATTCAGCCATCAAGTCTACTAATCAAGCAATCCAGACGAGAACAGGTGGAGCAATTGGGAAGAAAAAGACAGAAAACGTGGCAGTTATAGAGGGAAGGTCTTGGTCCCGGTCTCCCAACCCATATTACCATCAGCCTCGCCCATATCAACCCTACCCACCAACACCATATAGCCTACCTCAACACTATTACCCTCTAACAGGTCCTCAGTTTTCTGTCCATCACACCTAATCTTACCCACCATCTTCTCCTTCATGGCGAACCCCAGCATCTCAAAATATCTACCACACCCAAAATACATACCCGCCAACAAAAACCTACGAAAAGCCCAATGGAATCAGTTTCCGTACTGACCCTGGAGTCAAGAACAACATGGCTCAAAAAAAGAAAATATTTACTCCCCTGGGTGAGTCGTATACCAGCCTTTTCCACAGATTAAGACAACTTGAGATGTTGAACCCCATAGAGCCTAAAATTCCCAATCCTCCACCAAGAAATTTGGATCAATCTATCCATTGCAAATATTATTCAGGGGCCCCAGGACATGACATTGAAAAATATTGGCACCTAAAATCTGCATTATTGACTCCAGAAAAATTGAGGTTCAACCCCCGAGTCTCCTGATATAACACAAAATCATTTGCATGTGCACCATGAAACCCACATGATAGATTTGGCACAAGAAGGAAGTTGCAAAAAGTCTCTCAGGTTGTAATGATGCTCAAAGCAAACATCAAGATAGAGGAGAAAGTCGTGAGTGAGAAAATATCAGTCAGGCCACCTGTAAGTCAGCCAGCAATAGTAGTTGAACCCGAAGCTATAAAAGTGATAGTACCCAGGGTGAAGCCCATATTGACTGTAAAAGGGGCACAGATAGAACCAGTTGTTATCAAACCAGTCATTCAGATGCCGGTAGTGAACATTAAAACCGTGCCTTGGAATTATGACAAGGTAATTGTCATGTATAAAGGAAAGGAAATCAAGGGAGAAATTTGTGAAAATCATGGTTTGACCCGGTCAGGGAGATGTTTTGCTCCCGATGAATTGAGGAATGCAAAAGTTGCGAAAGAAAATCTAGCCCACGTAAAAAAAGCAGTCACTGAAGAAGAAGCCGATGAATTTCTAAAGAAAATGAAAGCTCATGATTATTCCATAGTTGAGCAGCTGAGGAAGACACCAGCTCAAATATCTTTGCTATGTCTGTTGATTCATTCTGATAAACAGCGAAATGCATTAATGAAGATCCTAAATGAGGCTCATGTACCATAAAAGATCACAGTATGTCATTTGGAAAAGATCACAAATAAAATCTTCGAGGCAAACATGATAACATTTTCAAATGATGAACTGCCATTGGAAGGGACAGAGCACAACATGGCATTATATCTTATAGTGAAGTGTGAGAAATCAGTGGTGACCCGTGTCCTGGTCGATAATGGGTCAAGTGCCAATATTTGTCCTTTATTTACTCTGGGCAAACTGAAGATTGATCACGAAAGAATCCACAAAAACAACATATGTGTGAGAGGATTTGATGGAGGAGGGAAGAACACTGTCAGAGACATCATATTAGAACTCACCATTGGACCAGTGGAATTCACCATGGAGTTTCAAGTGTTGGACGTTTCCATGCCCTATAAACTCCTATTAGGACGTCCATGGATCCATGCTGCAAAAGCAGTGCCTTCTTCACTCCATCAAATGGTAAAGTTTGAATGGGATCAGCAAGAGATAATAGTGCATGGTAAAGATAATGCTTGCAATACCATCATGCCGCTTGAAGAAGTCTAGGGTGACAAAGGTCCTTGGGTGTACCAAGTGATGGAAACTGTGTCTATGAATAAGATATCTGAAGGTGAAAACATCCCAATACCCGAAGTAACCCCCACGACAGTCATGGTTGCTATGGAAATGCTAAAGAATGGGTTCTCTCCGCGAAACGGTTTAGGAGTTGCTTTACAAGGAATAATACAACTAGTATATCTTCCGGGTAGCACTAATACTTTTGGATTGGGTTTCAAGCCAACTATTGCCGACATACAAAGAGCCAAAAGATTGAAAAAGAAAGGATGGACCCTCCCCAAACCTATCCCAAAACTTTCCTATCATTCGTCAAGCCTGGTATACAAAGACGTCCGGCAACGGTCATGCCTAGACAAGCAGAGATAAGGCCAGATAAAGAGTTGTTAGAAATATTTGCGAGGTTGTTCGAAGGCGTGAACATGATAGAGGCAGCCGACGGCACAAGCAGGATGGACGTTCAGTTTGTTGGACCCCAGATCAGGCTAAATAACTAGGAAGCTACTCCTCTTCCATCAGAAGGGAGTTATGGTAGTTAGATTTAATATTCCGTTCCTAAATTTGTCTTGTTTCAAAAATTGTAATCATATGTTCCGTCTAGTCAGATGTATCCAAACCTTGTTTTCTTTCAAAGCTTAATGAAATCCAATTTCTTTCTTCCCCTATTTTGTTAGCCTTATTCTTTTTCTCTTTTGTTGTGCAGTCCAGTTTTCGTTGATTTTAATGATGTGTCATGCATGAAGGATCCTCGGTCCAATCTTGATAATCATATAGTTATACAAAAAATTGAACATGATAATGAAGTGGAATATGAGGATGAGGAAGTTTTAGAGGAAATTAGTAAGGATTTGAGCCACTACGAAGAGAAATCCAAACTGAACTTAAATGAGGCGGAGTATCTTAATTTGGGAGATGAGGAGAATATTCGAGAAATAAAGATTAGTATGCACTTGGAAGCCTCACTTAGAGAGGACTTGATAAAGTTATTACATGAATACAAAGACATATTTGCATGGTCTTATGATGATATGCCAGGGCTCAGTACTGATTTGGTGGTACATAAGTTGCCCACTTATCCATAATGCCAGCCCGTTAAGCAGAAGTTGAGGAAGTTCAAAACAGACATCAGTGTGAAAATAAAAGAAGAAATCAACAAGCAATTTGAAGCAAATGTCATACGGGTCACCAAATACCCCCACCTGGTTAGCTAATGTTGTGCCTATTCCGAAGAAAGATGGAAAAAATAGAGTGTGCATTGATTATCGAGACCTCAACAAAGCAAGTCCAAAGGATAATTTTCCATTGCAAAACATTCACATATTAATTGACAATTGTGCCAAACATGAGATTGGTTCTTTTGTGGATTGTTATGCGGGTTATCATCAGATCTTGATGGATGAAGAAGATGCAGAAAAGACAACCTTTATCACACCTTGGGGGACATATTGCTACAGAGTAATGCCGTTTGGGTTGAAAAATGCTGGAGGTACATATATGAAAGCAATGATCACTATGTTTTATGACATGATACATCGAAACATTGAAGTGTATGTGGATGATGTCATCATTAAATCAAAAAAGCAGTATGATCATGTCAAAGACTTGAGGAAGTTCTTCCAGAGGCTCGGAGAAACAATCTCCAGCTCAATCCGGCAAAATGTGCTTTTGGAGTACCATCAGGAAAGTTATTAGGGTTCGTGGTAAGCCGGCGCGGTATTGAAATGGACCCGTCAAAGATAAAGGCAATTCATAATTTGCCTCCGCCAAACAGCAAGAAAGATGTGATGAGTTTTCTAGGCAGGTTGAAATATATTAGTAGATTTATTACCCAGCTGACGTCAACTTGTGAGCCTATTTTCAAATTATTGAAGAAAGATACTGCGGTGAATTGGACTGAGGAATGTCAACATGCATTTCATAAAATAAAGGAATATTTGGCCAATCCACCTGTGTGGTTCCTCCAGAACCTGGAAGGCCCTTGATCCTTTATTTGACCATGTTGGATAATTCCTTTGGCTATTTACTGGCAGTATGATGAAATGGAGAAGAAGGAGCAAGCAATATACTACCTCAGTAACAAATTTACATCTTACGAGGTAAAATATACTCAGTTGGAAAGGACATGTTGTTCCTTAACATGGGTTGCACAGAAGTTGAAATATTACCTATCGGCGTACACCATTTATCTCATATCTCGTTTGGATCCACTAAAGTACATCTTCTAGAAGCCTATGCTCATAGGAAGGCTCGCTAAATGGAAAATTCTTCTTACAGTGTTTGACATCGTTTATGTAACTCGCAATGCGATGAAAGCACAAGCAGTTGCTAATTATTTAGCAGAAAATCTAGTCGATGATGAGTATGAACCAGTGAAAAAATATTTTCCTGATGAGGAGACGATGAATATTGAAGAATTGGAACAAGCCGAAAAGCCGGGATGGAAATTATACTTTGATGGGGCTGTTAATAACAGAGGAATTGGAATTGGGGTGGTGCTCATTTTAGAAACGGGTCAGCATTATCCTGTTATCGCTCAGCTCCACCTTTTTTGTACTAATAATATGGCCGAATATGAAGCATGTATATTGAAATTATGAATGGCAATAAACATGGGTGTTCAGGAGATTTTGGTCATGGGTGACTTGGATCTCTTAATGCATTAAATTCAGGGTGAATGGGAGACAAGGGATTTGAAGCTTATACTGTACCGACAGTGTCTACACGACATATGTCAAAGGTTTCAATCCATAAAATTCAAGCATACTCCAAGAATGCACAATGAAGTTGCAGATGCTCTGGCCACATTGTCATCCATGTTGCACCATCCGGATAAAGCTTATGTAGATCCATTACAAATCCAAGTTCATGATCAGAATGCTTATTGTTTTACGGTAGAAGAGGAACGTGATGGTGAACCATGGTTCCATGATATCAAAGAATATTTGAGAATGGGGGTGTACCCGGTGCAAGCTACGGGAGATCAGAAAAGAGCCATAAGATGACTGGCGAGTGGATTTTTCTTCAGCGGAGGGATTATATACAAGAGAACCCCAGATTTGGGTTTACTAAGATGTATAGATACACAACAGGCTACTAGAATCATGACTGAGGTACATGCAGGAACCTGTGGACCCCACATGAGTGGATATGTTTTAGCGAAAAAATACTAAGGGCTGGATATTATTGGCTCACTATGGAGCGAGATTGTATCAGATATGTACGGAAATGCCATCAATGTCAGATACACTCATTCCCCGCCATATGAATTGCATACGATGTCAGCGCCATGGCCTTTTATCGCATGGGGCATGGATGTCATCGGTCCAATAGAACTCGCAGCATCTAATGGGCACAGGTTTATTTTGGTAGCCATTGATTATTTTACTAAATGGGTGGAGGCGAAGACATTCAAAGCAGTAACAAAGAAGGCAGTGGTAGATTTAATACATACAAGCATCATTTGCCACTTTAGAATTCCCAAGGTGATTATTACTGATAATAGAGCTAATCTTAACAGTCATCTCATGGCAGAGACATGTCAAAAATTTAAAATTGTGCATCGCAATTCTACACCTTTTTGGCCTAAAGAAAATGGAGTAGTTCAAGCGGCAAATAAGAATATTAAGAAAAACCTTCGGAAAATGGTAAAAGAATCGAGGTAATGGCATGACAAATTAACCTTTGCTTTAATGGGTTATCACACTACTGTGCGTACTTCAATTGGTGCAACCCCTTACTCATTAGTGTATAGCACGGAGGCAGTGATACGTGCAGAAATTGAAATACCCTCCCTTCGAATTATTGCGGAGGATGAAGTTGATGATGATGAATGGGTAAAAGCCCGGTTAGAGCAATTGAGCTTGATTGACGAGAAAAGATTGGTAGCAGTATGTCACGGACAGCTGTATCAACAAAGGATGGCCAAAGCGTATAATAAGAAAGTACGTCCACAAAAATTTGAGGTTGGACAATTGGTGTTGAGACGTATTTTTCCACATTGGGCAGAGCAAAAGGAAAGTTTGCACCTAATTGGCAGGGACCATTTATGGTATCTCGGGTATTGTCCAACGGAGCTTTATATTTGATAGATGTAGAAGGGAAATGTGTAGAGACTGCCATTAACTCTGATGCAGTTAAGAGATATTACGTGTGATTTCTTTCATGTATATAATTGTATTTGTCATATTGTTGGAAATTGAAATGATGAAGGCATTTTATTTCTATATCCAAACACTTTACCCATTAGTATCCCTTTGAGCCTTGTTATATTATTCTTTCATACCCCTCTCTCGGAATCAATGATGAAGTCAAAAATGAATGATGAAATGAAAAAAGAGAAAAATAAGAAAAAAGGAGAGAAAAGTTGAAAAGAAAAAAAAGAAAAAAAGAAAAATTGAAAAGAAAAAAAAATGTGAAAAATGAAAAAAAGAAAGAGAATATACAAAAGAATAAAATCGGGAAAAGTCAAATCGCAACAATGAAGCGATTTTATGATCTGAAATACGTTTGACTTGATCTTGAAAGGGTACGTAGGCAGCCTCAATGAGGTTTAGTCACGACCGAAAGAAAATCCAAGTTTCTCCAAAATTGAAACTGGGGCCAGAAGTTATGTTAATATGATTCCGAGAGTTGTAATTGTTGAAACCAAGCTGGAAATTTGAGCCTTTATACCCTTTATTCTAAACCCATCTAAAAGCCATATTATGGTCCAAAAAAAAAACCTTCTGATTAATTTCAAGGAAATGACAATGCCTGTGAATAAAGAAAAACTTATCACGAACAATACCGAGAAGTTTGAAGATGCAAAATATAAAACAAAAATGTAAAATGAGAGAGTCTTATTGGTGAAAACCTTCACGGGCACCACAAGTCGATGTGAGCTGAGAAAAAGAAAATGAGAGTCTTATTGGTGAAAACCTTAACGGCCACCATAAGGCGACGCAAGTTTGAGAGAAATAAAATGAGAGAGTCTTATTGGTGAAATCCCTAACAGGCACCATAAGGCAAAAATGAGGAATGATTTTGTGAAATAAAAGCGGCAAGTCAAGAAAGGTTTGAGTTGATGAATGAAGATACAAAGTCGACAGGGATTCGGTTGGACAAACTGGATCGATGATCCAAATGCATGGCATAGTCAAAGGAATCAAACTTCCTACCCAGATAAGTTTTGTCTTTTACTTTGAAAATATCCCTACCCTCAAATTCAGGGTCATTGCATTTCATTTGCTTAAAACCTATCTACAAGACATTTCCAGTTGAAAGCCAATTACCAGCTTCTCATGTTAAATGGCACAATAATACTGGGTCCTTCAAAGGATAGGAGAACTAGAATAACATATTGCGGTCATATAGTCAAAGAGAATAAAAGAGAATAACAAACAAAAAGGGAATTACAATGGAGAAGTTGGGCTTAGAAAATTGTTGGAAAACAATCAAGAAGTATAGCAAAGCAGTACAAAACAAGATGAGGCAAATAGTGGAAGCAAGACCAACAAGAATGCCAGTTGTTAACCATCATTTTATACTAACAAGTTGTTCACTGATTAAAATAGGGACAAAAGATTCAAATTCTTACTAATGTGAATGTTACCAATAAAAGGAGCACAAGTTTGGAAAAATCAGGCACCCACCTAGAGAATAAGGGAAAACAGTCAAAAGGAAGCAACAATGGAAGGAAGGAATCCACGATGGAAGGATCAGTAATCAGGTACCTACCTGAATAAAAAGGGAAGTATTACCCTTTATTTGTATAAAAAGAAGAGTTGAAAATGTTACTCCTAGTTATCAAACTGGGGCAAAATATTTTTCTTTAATTTTTGCACTCAGGCGCCCACCTGGATAACAAGGGAATATTTTTCTTTGAATTGTTGCACTTAGGCGCCCACCTGGATAACAAGGGAATATTTTTCTTTTAATTTTTGCACTCAGGCGCCCACCTGGATAACAAGGAAATATTTTTCTATATTTTTTGAACTCAGGCGCCCACGTGGATAACAAGGGAATATTTTTCTCTTAATTTTTGCACTCAGGCGCCCACCTGGATAATAAGGGAATATTTTTCTTTTAATTTTTGCACTTAGGTGCCCACTTGGATAACATGGGAATATTTTTCTTTTAATTGTTGCACTAAGGCGCCCACCTGGATAACAAGGGAATATTTTTCTTTTAATTTTTTGCACTCACGCGCCCATCGGGATGACAAGGGAATATTTTTCTTTTAATTTTTGCACTCAGGTGCCCACCTGGATAACAAGGGAATAGTTTTCTTTAATTTTTGCACTCAGGCGCCCACCTGGATAACAAGGAAATATTTTTCTTTTAATTTTTACACTCAGGCGCCCACCTGGATAAAAATGGAATATTTTTCGCAAAATGAAAAATTTCTTTTATCTAACAATCAATAGCATGATAGATTGTAAGCCCCATACTGTGGCATAATGTTTTTTCTTTATTTGTGTAGTAAGCAGGCACCCACCTGAAGAAAAGGAGAATATTTAAAAAAAACGTTTTGCAATCAGGCGCCCACCTGGAAAACAAGAAAATACATTTTAAAGTTGTACAAGCAGAATAAAGGAATATGTTTGAAGCAAGTTGCAAGCAAGAAGGTTCCTCAAAGAATGGAAGATGCAAATGAAAGAACGAGAACCAAGTGGAAGATATAGATAGGATTTTGTAAAATATAGAACTTAGTTTTGCTTATTTTCTTTTTACCATAGTGTAATAAGGAGACTAGCAGGCAATAATGAAAGCAACAGCAGCAGAGCCACAACTTTCTAGTAGTTTCAACTACCAGACATTCCCGAACTACACTAACATGATTCCTGTATAGCCCAGGATATGTAGGCAATCCTTGAAGCCGGATGCGGTCAAAACTTTCAAAAATGCTTCACACAGAATATGCGAGTGGGCAAAAATCCCTCATTACCACTCACTTGTCTTTGCACTGAAATCATCGTGTTTCCGAGCAAAGAGGGGCAACTGTGAGCACGTGATTTTTGCCCCAAGCAATTAATTCCAAAATAAAAATACAAAAAATGATTTTTTGATTGAAATTGGTTGATTATTATATAGGAAATATTGGTGTGTGTATTAATTGTTGAAAATAATGTGAAAGAAATTAAAGCAAAAAATTCAAAATGAAATTAATTAGGAAATATCCAAATGTAAGGTAATAACTAAGAAATTAGAAAATCTAAGAAAAATACAAAAAATGAAGAGGAAAAATACACCATAAATAATACTAAGAAAAATAGTTACAAAATACAAGGAAAATACAGAAATTAAGTAAATAAATACAATTTGAAAATACAAAAAAATAAGATAAATACAAGAAAATAGAAAAATACAAGGTATTTGGGCCAAATTCACAAAATAGTAGCCAAATTCAACACCCAAACAGACCAGGCCCAAATTAAATTGAATCGGTCAGCCTGTGTAAAAGACCAAACGGCAACATTTAGGGCAAAACAAATCTTGACCGTTGAAAATTCAATCAAACGGACCAAAATGAATGGTTGTCTTGAAAATGAAACGATGCCGTTATGTTAAGCAATCAGGGCCGTCAATGTAATGGATCTAGCAGATATAAACAAGGTCTCATTGAAAGCCGATTGACACCGTATAGGTGAAGCTATCACAGCCGTTCAATCACTTAATCTAACAGACAAGAAGAAAATTTCATTAAAACCAAACGATACCGTTTAAAGGGGGAAGTAATTCTGGCCGTTCATCTCAGCTAAGCTAAAGGTTGCGAATAAATGATCTAAGTTTTATATATACCCCCCCCCCCATTCATTTCATATTCATTACACACACACGCTTTGCATATGAAAACCTAGCGGCCCCTATTCTCTTCTTCCTCCTCTCCACAGACCACCGGAAACCTACCGGTGGTTTGACTCTGTTCACCCTCTCTGGTTCCGTCCACCTCCCCTGAACACCCCTCTGCCCTTTACACTAGTCTACCCTTAACCTCACCCAAAATATCAAACCCTTTTCCCAAAGGTTCTTGAAGTTTCGTCGCCGGAACCTTAGCCGGCGACCACCCATGTATGAACCAGCCTCCCAAAATTACATCCCTAGACCGCCTTAAAAACCTCTTTCACCCCACCTAAGCCTCATACCTCGAATCTTGGCCTAATCCTTCGAACCTTCAAAAATGTCTCACAGGAACCCTACTCCGGCGAACACCCAAAACCTAAAACTTTCCAAAACCATAACTGTTGCCTCAAAACATACCCTTATAACATCTAAACTAGTTTTCAAGGGTGTACAAAAGAGATCTACTGAAAAGAGACCTATAGTCTCTGAAAAAGCAAGAAAATG
This sequence comes from Nicotiana noctiflora, assembly GCA_032618575.1. Lineage (NCBI taxonomy): Eukaryota > Viridiplantae > Streptophyta > Magnoliopsida > Solanales > Solanaceae > Nicotiana > Nicotiana noctiflora. Next base: position 28,263 of record JASVEL010009289.1, on the reverse strand, counting down.
AAGAAAAGAAGTAAAAAGAAGAAAGAAAACAAGAAAGAAAGAAAAAAAAACGAAACAAAGGGAAAAGAAGCTTAAAAGCTAAGTATCCGAACCATTTCAGATTTTTTTTATTGCTTCTACTTCTGTGCTAGTACTTGCCTTAGTATTTTGCATGATTTCCTTGTGCCTCATTAGGTCTTCTGTTAGTTTTAGATAAAACTATCATGTTAAAACATACTGATTAATTAGCCATTTTGCTTGTCTCTGTGAAAAAGAACCTGTTTTCGATTAAAAAATTAATTAATCACGATTCAACCATTATCTATTGTCTCTCTGAATTTTGGTTAGTTGAAGTTAGACGAAATAAGGTTATGTTTGCATATTACCTGAAAATAGTTAGTTCTGCAATATGGTTTATATATGTTGTTTTTCTGAACTATGAACACTTAGTCTTGATTAGGTTAGTTGTGTAAATAAAATAGGCGATTATTGCGATAAGTGTGAATGTTGACTGTTAATGCCATTTGTGGCTATTTCTGAAAGTGGATAAATCTGAAAACACAACTTAGTCTTAAATAGGTTAAAAAATAAAATTACAGTTAATGGTTACATTTTAAATACCAAGCTAAGACACTCTAGGTCTTAACAGACCTAATGGCAGGCCGGGTAAAAATTGATAACTTTAAAGGGTAAATAGGGAAGGGTAAATGGTATTATTGAGAATAACATAGAAGTAATAAGGGTATAAGGGACAATTGGGCCTGGTTTTACTGTAAATAGTTGGTTAATAAAGGGTAAACTAGGCATAGTTAAAAGGTAGATAGGTAATAATTCTTAGCAAGTGAGGGCAGCTAAGTCATTTCCGCCCAATAGAATAGTAAAGAATAACCTGGAGCCTTCTAGTAGGGGTTCAAGTGCATTTTTATTAAAAACACCCTATATTTAACTGAAATAATTGAAATAGAGTAGGGGTGGGAAATATGAATAATTAATTCAAATTTTCCTCCCGATTCACTCTATAAATAGGTTGTCTCAAGGCCTAAGTTTAAGAGTTCGAAAATTTATAGATTGGAAAATTCGTAGAGAAGTTTGAAAATTCAAAATTACCAAAGTTCTGAAACTTATATACTGAAGTGCTACTGATTTTCTACTTAGCTGATAATTCGAGTATTACTTTTGGGAATCTCTGTTGGTCGTTTATCTACTGGTTTACTTCGACTTTGCTGGGCTTACACTTTGCTCGGGTTTATTTTGCTTCTTTTATCTGCTAGATTTTGGGATTTTGCCGTGTTAATTCTTTCCCGTTTGTTGTTGCTATATCATCATTGTTGTTGCTGATTTTCCTTCTTCTCCAAGCCTAGAACTCATCAATTTGTTATTTGAATCTAGTACACTACTATGACCTTGAACTGTATTTGAGTTGTTGTTGAAGAAATAAAAATGATAACCTTTTTTTAGCTAAATCAGTTGTATATTTGTCATTTCATTATGTAGCTTAAGTTGTTAGATTTCTGTAATTCGATTAGGACTGGGTTGTAATAAGTATTAGATTGGATCACTATACTTTAGATTTAGTAATAACGTGTCACGACCCGGATTTTCCCCCAACATCAGGATCGTGATGGTGCCTACTCGTGGTAGCTAGGCAAACCACTGTATTCATACTATCCTGTTTTTAATAAAATTTCATAATTAATTTATCAATAAACCATAACTTTAATTAAATAAGTGCGGAAGGCTTTATCGAAATAGAAATAACCAGTTTCAAGGTAAAATCATACCGAAATCCTCTACCCAAGACGTGGAGTCACCAACTCACTAACTACTACTGAATACTACACATAAAAGGCTGAAAGAAATATAACATAATCTGTTTGTCTCGGAACAAAGAGACTACAGCTAGTAACATAAGTAAAGAGAGAGACGTCGGGCCTGCGGACGTCGGCAAGCTACCTCGGTCTCAAATATGATCAACTCCCACGCAAAAGATTTACTGTTGCTGCTCCTGATCGTAACCTGGACCTGTCCAAAAACGCACAGAAGTGTAGTATCAGCACAACCGACCCCATGTCTTGGTAAGTGCCTGGCCTATCCCGGCGAAGTAGTGATAATGCTAGGACCAGACACCCACATAAACCTGTGCAGTTCAATATATATGTATACCACAAATAACAAGAATTAATCAAGTAATAACACAATAAGGAATATCTCAAAGAACTCAACAATTAACAATAGTTAATAAGTTCACAAGGAAAAACAAAGTATAATGGAAACACAAGTAATATCAAATCAAGGAATAACAAGTAGTTGCACGGCATCACCCTTCGTGCTTTTACTCTCATCCTCACCAAATAAGCAAATAAAGTGCACGGCATCACCCTTCGTGCTTTTACTCTCATCCTCACATCCATGGTACGGCATAATCCTTCGTACATGGTTCAATAACAAGGCACGGCATGATCCTTCGTGCATAATCAATAAAACATAGCACGGCATTAACCTTCGTGCATAAATAATAAAACATGGCACGACATTAACATTCGTGCATAATCAATAACAAGGCACGGCATTAACCTTCGTGCATAAATAATAAATCAAGGCACGGCATCACCCTTCGTGCATTATCACTCTTCCTCACCCAAATAACAATCACAGTTAAGGGCAAAGAAAGAAACAATAATTCATAAACCGTCCCAACAAGGGCAATCAATAATCATCTTCACAACAAGTCCCAACAAGGGAGAACAATAACAATTCTACAACCTGGCAAAGGTTCAACAATTTATCTGCAAATATGTCTCACAATAAGCAATTAACAATGACTCACAGTCATACTAGACGCCAGTGTATGGATGCTCGTCACCACAGCCCATACACCGCACTTGATCACATAACACATAGCACATAATCCTATTCCCTCAAGCTAGGATAGAACAAACACTTACCTCGAATGTTTATGAACAATTCAATCCGTGGCAATGCCTTTTCCTTTCAAATTTGGCTCCAAACCAATCGTATCTACACACAATTGATTTAATATCATCAATACTACTCAACGAACTAATTCATAAAGCCAATTACAACTTTTTCAACATTCTGCCCGGAATAGTGAATTTCGACCCCGGGCCCACATGGTCGGAACTCGGGGTTCGGACCAAAATCCGGTTACCCAATCCCCCACGAGTTCAAGTATATGTTTTGTTTCAAAATCGGACCTCAATTCGAGGTCCAATTTCCCAATTTATGAAAAACCCTATATTCTACCAAAAACAAGAAATTCTACCATGAAAACCTTTGATTTCTATTGAAAAACATGTATAATGATGTTAGGAATTGAAAGAATTAAGTAAAAAGTGACTTACAATTGTTTTGAAGAAGAGGGAGTCCGTGAAGAATCGCAAATGGGTGTTTTTGGGTTGTGAAATGTGAAGAATGAAGTTGGAAATCATGATTTACAGGTCTCTGTGTTCGCATTTGCGAACATGGGTTCGCAATTGCGAACCCCGACCAATTTCTGGAGTTTGAAAAATAAGCTAAGGCTGGGAAGTTCGCATTTGCGAACTTTTGTTCGCATTTGCGAACACAGGCAGAATATTGGGGAGTTCGCATTTGCGAACTATTGTTCGCATTTGCAAACTATTGTTCGCATTTGCGAACACAGGCAAGATATGAGGATGTTCGCATTTGCGAACAAGGCTGGATATGGGAATGTTCGCATTTGCGAACTATTGTTCGCATTTGCGAACACAGGCAGGATATGGGGAGGTTCGCATTTGCGAACTATTGTTCGCATTTGCGAACAAGGCTAGGCATGAGAGGACTTTGTATTTGCGATCATGGGTTCGCATTTGCGAACCCTGCCTTGAGCTGCCACCTTCGCAATTGCGAGAAATGCTTCGCAATTACGAAGCCAACAGCTGGGTGAAAAACCAGCAGTGCAAAAATTCAGAATTTAATCCAACGGCCTATCAAATCTTTACCCGAGCCCCCGGGCTCCAAACCAAACATGTACACAACATCAAAAACACATTATGAACTTGTTCGTGCGATCACATCGCCAATAACACATCGTTTTCATCAAATCAAGCCTCAAGTTCATGATTTTCATACTTTTGGTTTTCAAAACTTTCAAACTTGGAACTCAAGGTCCAAAATATATCAAACGACATCCGAATGTCACCAAACTTTGCAGAAAGCACATATATAATGTTTAAGACTTGTACCGGGCGTCGGAACCAAAATACGAGCCCGTTACAAAGGTAAATTAATTCATTTTCCTTTAACAATTACATAAAAAATAATTTCACAGAAAAATTCATAACTTGGGCTCTAGGCCTCAGAATTCGACTCCGGACGCATGTCCAAGTCCCATATTTTCCTACGGACCTCTCGGGACCATCCAAACTTGGGTCCGGATCCGTTTACCAAAAATATTGACCAAAGTCAACCATATCAATATTAATATCATTTTTATCCACATTTCTCATAGAATTCATATTTTCTATCACAAAATCTTTCCGGCTACATGCTCGGATTGTGCACGTAAATCGAGGCAACATAGAATGAGGTTTTCAAGGCCTCAGAAGCTCGAAATGATGAATACAATAAGTGATGACCCTATGGGTCGTCACATAACGATAGTGATATAAACGATAGGGTAAATAGACTAGGTAAAACGATCACCTAAATCTAAGGTTAAAACTGATACAATCATACTTAAATAACCTGAATCTGAAAATATTATAAATTGGACATGAAGTATAAACACTTGGACGTTCTATAAATCCAGTTTTGGATCTGAATTAACCAATGCTAAAAGTATAAGTAGCTTTTGAATTTCAAATTGTATGTTGTTACTTAAGTTGATCTAGTTATAAATTTGTTTTATGATTATGCAGTCTGATAGTAATTTGAATCTTCTTAGTTAAACTAGAATATTGTCTTCTTTGATTGAGTAAAATGACAAAAACAATTAGTGTCGTAATAGTGATTTAAGTATCAGACTCTGACAGTAAAATAGCAAAATCATCATGTTAAAATTCTGGATCAATTAGTAAACGTTAAAATCAGTAATGATTAAATACAAATTTATGTTAGTAGGAATTGTTAATTGCTGCATTTATCAAGTATTATTAAAATAATAATTATTTCTTGTTTAGCCTCAAATGTGAAGGATTTGGGCCCAATTATGAACTCAGGCCCTGATCAAAATAAAATGGCAATTAAGCCTATAAACAGAAAAAGAAATGGATACTGGGCTTTAGAGACCCAGTTGTATTTGGCTGCAGGCCATTGAGCTAGTCTGAAGTCCAGGCCCAGCGATAAAAATATGGCCTAGACTCTTATACACAATGCTGTAAAATTAAACTGCAACAGTTACATTAGGATGAAAAAACCAAATATAGAGAATGTAGTATACTTAAGATGAACCTTAATAAAAACGGAGATGAGCCTCACCAAACCATAAATGCTTAATTGTAGGGCCCTACATAAATATTAAATGAAAAATAGAGAAAATTAAAAAAAAACATTTTAGCGAATTTCACGATCAATCCAAAAGTTAGCAAGACGTAGATACTTTGGGCACGATTTGTAATAATTATACATTCCTAATTTAGGTGCACATTTATGTGACCCAAATCCAAATCTCGGCGAAGTCAAAATGTACCAAAGTCACAGGCGTACTGGTGCGGTGTGACTCGAAGTACATTTTTGCGACGTTGCAATTCTTCTAAAAATGACAAAGCGGAACACTAATAAGGCATAAAAGCGAAACATATAAAGAAATCGGGTAAAAAACAAAGACAACAGTTGAGCGACCGTGCTAGAACCACGAAATCCGGGAGTGTCTAACACCTTCTCCTAGGTTAACATAATTCCTTATCCAGATTTTTGATTTGCGGACTGTAATAGAGTCATAATTTCCTCGGTTTGGGATTAAATCGGTGACTTGGGACACCATTATTTTTCCGAGTGGTGACAACTAAAATTTAATTAATAAATCTTGTTTCGATTGTCCTTTAAGTGAAAAAACTCCTTCCCTTTGGTTATTATCCCTTTCTCGGGGTGTAGTAAAACCAAAACAGGGCATTGTGTGAAAGCATATATGAATGATATGTAAAAAGGAGGTGTGACACACATAATGACCAAAAATGGAAAATGAAATTCGACGAACTTATGAACCCTATAATTCTAGAATTTTCCTCTATGTTCTCTCCGAATTTTCTATCCCAAAAGTCCCTCCAAATTTGCTCTCTCAAAGTGTAACGACCCGACCCGTCGTTACGAGAGTTATCACCCTGTTTTCTTCATTTAATACTTCAATATGCTAATTTATATCTATTTGGAGAGTTAGAAGCAAATCAGCAGGAATTTAGATAGAAATGAGGCCATAAACCTCTTTGTGAGAAGAATAGTTTGGAAAAGTCAACCAAATATTGACAGGTGGGTTAGAAGGCTCGAAATTGAGTTACGATGATTTGGTTAGCTTTAGGAGGTCATTTATATCTTAGGAAAGCAATCGGAATCGAATCGATGCAGATTTAGGCTTGAATTGGCTAAGGTTGAATTTTGGCGAAATCCGAACGATAGGTGAGATTTTGATCCCGGGCTTGAAATTAAATTTCGAGAGTTGTAGTAGCTCTGTTAGGTAATTTTGGAAATGCGTGAAAATTTCATGTCATTTGGAGGTGGTTAGGTCGGGTTTTAGATCGAATGTTGGTATCGAAAGTTTTTAGGAAAATTAGGCTTGAATCGATGATAAAATGGAGATTTTGATGTTTACGATAGTGTTTTTATATTGAGATCAAGTTTGAATGAGGTAATGTGATGTATTTGTGCTTTTGGTTGAGGTCCCGAGGGCCTCGGGGTGTTTCAGGGAGGTTAACCGGGAGAATTTTGGAGTTATAGCAGGTCTGAGAATTCTGGCACCTGGTATTTTCACATCTGCGGAAATGGACCGCAGAAGCGGTCAAGGGTTTCCCAAGTGAAATCCGCAGAAACGGATGGTTGACCGTTGGTGCGGGCTCGCAGAAGTAGATGTGGCCTTGCAAGAGACTTCCGCAGAAGCGGACATTGCGCAGCAGAAGCGAGATCGTAGAAGCAGTATAACAACCGCAGAAGCGGTCCTGGCCCATCAGGTAAAATTTGCAGAAGCAACAAGAAATCTGCAGAAGCGGACACGCTTAAGCGAGTAAATTTTCGCAGAAGCGGAAATCATCAGTGATTTAATTATAATAGTGTATCGAAATTTCAGAGCTTAAACACACACTTTTAACTTCGGGGAGAGACGAACTTCGAGGGTTTTCAAGGAGAAACAGTGGGAAATCATCATGTAAGGTTTCCTAAACCCAAATTATGTTATTATAATGCAAAAGGATAGATTAAATGCCCCAACAACTGAGAATTTAAGTGAAAAATATGGTGGTTAGGGCTTGGAAATTTAGGAAGATAAAGTGGAAGTTGAGGGGTCAAACAGACTTCGTTTTCAATAAAGTTTATATGCACGGACTCGTGGCGAGACGAGGAATCCATTGGGATAATTTTCGGAATTTTTTGAGAAGCGAGCTCGGGGCCCGGGTTTTACTAACTTGGTGCATTATCGTGTTTTTCAAGTAAATTAGATTGGGTTATTTTTCTTTGACCCATATTGATATAATTGTTGTGGTTTTGACTAGATTCGACGCACGAGGTGGAAAACTCAAATGTAAAAGGCATCGTGGACGAGTTCACGTCCGGCTAGAGGTGAGTAGTTAGTATATATGGTAGCTTTAGGGTATGAAACCCCGACTTACCATATCGTGACGCTAGTAGGGAGTGGCTCGCACCCCATGGCAGGTGCGGGGTTGATTATGACTGGGGATTGAGACTTGGTCCATCCCGGATATGAATAATATGTTATATGTGGTTGAAATGCACACTATGTTAGGTACATTTATGCGTTGTAAGCCATGTTTGGGGCCTTGTGCCGACCTGTAGTATCCTTAGGAGATAGATATATATGTGATAGCCAGGTTTGCTTAATCACTAATCTCAGTCCTGGTTTGTAATCACCATGTTGAAATGCTAAGTCACATGTTCATAGAAAATAAATAAAAATGAAAGTATTTTCATTATTAATGAACTGGAACCTAGAGATAAATAATTTTAACTGTTGTGTGACTCATATGCATGTTGTGGACTGAGGATGGATCGAGCTGCACGCCGCAGCAGATGATGTAAGGATCGGGCTGCACGGCGCATCAGATGGTATGATATTGCACATGGGCTGAAGGAGCCCCTCCGGAGTCTGTACACACCCCTAGTGAGCGCCATCAACGTTAAATGGATCGGGCTACATGCCGAAGCGGTCATGTGCATTGCATTGCATTTTTATTTGTAAATTATCTGTGCTAATTGTGATTTGCTGTTGTCACTAGTTCGTATGAGGTATCGGACAGTAGTTTAGCTTTGCTTTGTGGTATTCTGTGGATTTCCTGCTTTCAGCTATTAATATATACGTTTTACTCACTGAGTACTTATTACTCACCCCTACTCCCTGCACCTTTGTGTGCAGATTCAGGTACATAGGAGGGTTAGACGAGTACTCCAGCTTCTATCAGAGTTATTTCGAGTTGCTGAGGTAGTTGCCGGCGTTCGCAGAACCTAGCTTCTCTTTCCATTCAGTTATTACTATATGTTTTAGACTTGAGTATTTCGTTCAGTATTTCTATTACTTTTCAGTTTTGTTTAGAGGCCCTAGACTCGTGATCCCAGATCTTTGGGAGTGTTATTTCATTTTTGCTCTTCTTAGTATTTATTCATATTATTATTATTGGAGTATCTATTGACTCATATATTCTTCTTGAGTTGTCCATTTGGGACTGGTATTTAACTGTGAAAATAATTGTTGGTCTGGCTGGCCTAGCTTTAGTGTTGGGCGCCATCACGACCGGTTTTGGGTCGTGACGCAAAGTCTCCGAATCCTCCCTTGAATCTTCTGCTTCCTAGTCTAAATAGCTTGAAAGTGTGATGATGATGAGGAAGGATAGAGACACGCAAAATCCGTGTCTCTATCTGATGATGAAGCCTCCGATAATTTTTAGGTGAATGGGGCAGGCGGGTCGGGTTTTATGGCATGGTTTGGGTTTAGTAGTGGGTGGGCTCATTTAATTTCAATTATTTTTGGGCTAAATTAGTCCAATTAGCCCAGTTATTATTTTGTACTATATATTCTTGTATTGTATTTTTTATTATATTTCTATATTATTTTCTTTTGGGTTTTTGTAATTATTTTTTCTAATTTTATTAAATTGTTAAACTAATTAAATTTTATAATTTATTTAATATCTATTTTATAGTAATTTTCAATTAAAACATTAAGATGCTATTTTTTTTCTTTAGTTTGTTTCCAAAATGCATTAATACTAAAAATGTAAAAATTAAAAATCTTCATGCATATGCATATTTTTGTATTTTTAATACGAATTATTATGCAACTAATTAACTCAAAATGCCTCAAATATCAAAAAAAAAAAAATCATTTTGTTTGAATTTTTTAGGAAAAATTTGCTTAGGGCAAACATCACGTGCTGAGAATAGCTATACAAATTTTGATTATAATATTTGAGAGTCAAATTTTTCTAAGAAAATAGAAGGAGCCAAAACCTTTTTTGCCATGGCAAACAAAAGAACGCTGGGTTTCTTTGAAAGAGGGAAAGAGATGAACCCCAGTCAAAATAAATTTTAATTTTAGAAATAAATCCATATATTGGATTAGATGCATCTAATGGATGAGACTAATCTTGATATAAATAAATAAGGTGTAATGAAATGAATAAAGAAATTATTTATTTGGAATTCTCTAGAAGATAGAAGAGATGATCTTGACCATTAATTTAAAATGGACTAGATTTGATGAATCCACGTGGCAAGGTGTGGGATTAGAGTGTGGAGAGATGAGGAGAGCACGTGCTAAGCGTGTGTTGATCATGGGATTTGGACTGTTGGCACCTATGTGGCGATAATGTGGAGGGTATGTGGCGCTTATGTTGAGTCCATGTAGATGAAAAGGTTAGGTAGATGGGGTGGCTAGTATGGGCTATTTTGGTTGATTTATGGGGTCTAAAAATCTGAAAAATATTATAAAATTGGCCCCATTTTAATAACATCAAACTTTACCAAGATGATCTAATTTACATTTAAAAGTTCTTGTCCACTTTAAAAATTACTATGCCTCTATATTTCTGATAATTTATAATAAAAATATTAAATTATATTATTGTAACAATTAATATCTAGTATCATATATATATATATATATATATATATATATATAATAAGAAGTAGAGAAATAAAATATTATTTGGAAAATAAAGTTTGTATTAAATTATTACGATGCATTAACATTAAATAATAAAATGATAATGACTAAGTAACTAAAATAATAATAATGACATAATTACAATAAATATGTTAAATTTTATTAAGGCTAATAATTATTTTTATTTTAAAATTCTTGAGGCTAGAAAAAATATAACAAATATTTTGGATAAAAATATGTAAAATATATTTAGTAAATTATTAAGAATTATGAAGTATAGAGAAATTAGCCGAGGGTCGGCCGGAAACAGCCTCTCTTTGTGGGAACATACTGGGTAGTTGTTGTTGTTGTTGTTGAAGTATAGAGAAATTGCTTATGAAAAAGGAGGGCCAAAATTGGTTGTCAACGGGTACACATTGAAAAACATGCTCAGATAGCCAATTATGAATTTATCCAAATAATAGCCACATCTATTTTAACTATTTAAGAAAAAGAAGTTTAATCCCCTTTTGAAATTCATTTACTGACTCGGTGTGATTTAAACAATATGAGTTGTCAATAACTTTATAATTAATACAAGTATAGCATGCTTTTGGGTCCTAGTCTACCCGGACAATAGCATAATAGTTTCTACGCACGGACTCTCGTTACCTCGTGCATACGTAGCCCCTCCCCCACAAATTGAAGCGCTTAACCAATTAACTCACATATGGGGACATTTCTCTCTTATAAGGTTAGAAAGGGGACTCACCTCGCTCGAAAGCCTATATTCCGATTCAAGAACGCGTTCAAACCTCCAATTTGGAGTCGAACGATCCAAAATTATTCAAATATGGTAAGAACTAATCAATACATGCTCAAAAGTTCATATTCTAATTATTAAACAAAATTCTCAATCATAAATGCAAGGTTCTTAAAATTCACCCCCTGGCCCACGTGCTCGAATATTAAATTTTTTTGAAGAAAGTCGTTACCTATAACCTAAGGATCAAGAATATAAGATTTTTTTACTCCATTCCCTAACAAATTTCGTGGTTAAATCTTGTTTTTACCAAATTCAAGGTTTCTCATCTAAAACCCTTGATTTCCTCTAATTTTCACATGTTAATCTTCCTATAATCTATGTATTTAACACATGTTGTGTAGAAATTATTTACCTCAAAGTGCTATGTGAAGACCCTCTTCCAAAAGCTCCAAAAATCACCTAAGAGGATGAAGAAAATGAGCTAAATGGTCTAAATCTAGAAATTAATAGCTGGACACAGGCCTCTGATGTCGCATTTGCGACACCAGGTTTGCAAATGTAAGGGTCGCAGTTGCGACAAAGACCATGCAAATGCGAAGCTGCTCCCCCAGCCATCGTTGCATTTGCGACAAGAAGATCGTAAATGTGAAGACTCTTTCGCAAATGCGACCCCTAACAAATTTGGCCCATTTCGCAATTGAGATAAAGGTTTCGCAAACGCGAACCCTTGTGGCCTCGCAAAAGCGACCCAATCATCGCAAATGCGAACAATCCCCCAACTGCCCAATTTCATAAATACGAATGTAATCTCGCAAATGTGATGTCGCAATTGCGGCTAATACACAATTCCGATCACACCAGCACCAACAATCCTATTTCTTAGCAAATCACCCCGAAGCTATGTCGAATCTCACCCGAGCATCCCGAGCTCCAAATGAAACACCTGTACAAGTCCGAAAACATAACACAGACTTGCTCAAAGCCTCAAATTACTTTACACAATGGAAAAATTATGAATCGGCCTCCAATCCAAGCTTTATGAACTTTGAAATTTCAAACTTATACATTTGATGCCAAAACCACTCAAATCATGTCCAATAGACTTTAAATTTTGCCCACAATCCATATTCAAGATCACATACCTACTCCAACTTCCGAAATCGGATTCTGACCCCGATATCATAAAGTCACTTCCTATCAAACTTCTCAAAATCTCTCAAATTTCTTTTTTTAGCCAAATGACCTATGGACCTCCAAATTCACTTCCGATCGCGCTTCCAACACAGAATCATATACTGAGTTACTCCCGGACTTGGAATCTTAAACAGACATTGATTACACTAGTTTCACTTCGGTCCAAACTTATGAAATTTCTTCCAAAATGTTAACTTCCACAATTGGCATCAAAACGCTCCTTGTTTATCCAAACCCCGACCCGGAAATACGCCCAAGTCGGAAATCATTATATGAACCTGTTGAAATCTTTGAATCCTGATTCAAAGATCATTAACTCAAAATCCAATTTTTTCTAATTCTTTCAACTTAAAGCGTCTGAAATGAGAATTCTCTTTCCAAAATAACTCTGAACTTCCCTAAATTCTATTCCGACCACGCGTACAAGTCATAATACCTGGAGTGAAGCTGCTCATAACCTTAAACTACTGAATGGCGCACTAGATCTCAAAATGACAGGTCGGGTCATTACATTCTCTCCCACTTAAACATTTGTTCGTTCTCAAATGAGATAAGAATTGCACCATGGTTATCCAAAATTACTATTTAACACCTCGAGCACCTACCCGTGCTATCACAACTAAGCTGGGCATTTTTGCTTGATCACTCTGAAGATATCCTTTTTTCAATTAAGCATATAAGCCTTAAGCCCTAATTCCAACATTTGGAATTTTCCGCTTGGCATGTTTCCAACACACGATGTATCCGAACATGAATGCATACTTTCGCTAAATCCATACCTTGTGCCGCTTTATTTATAGGACCAAAGTAACATTCTCTGATCGGTTTAGTTGAAATTTCGCGAATCTGATGCTCCCATTTCACCTCTACATAGGGCTTGCTCTAACTCTTACAATACCGCCAAGATGGAAAAGACATGTAGAAATTCATAACCGACTATCGAAAAAACAAATCATTGGGTCTATACTCCTGACAAGAACCATAACCTCATTCTGAACAAAATAATGGTCTTAGCTCTTTAATATACTTCATATAAGTCAGATTTCACTGATCCTAAATCCAATGATCTCGTCTTACCTAGTACGAACTGTTCAGGCAATAAGCCACCCCAGACATAATTAAAAGTCTCATATGATGCCATAATGTGCCAATAGGCTACCCATTCGAACACAATACAATGAAAACGAACTCTAAAAAAGGAAATCTAATTATCTTGCTCTCGAATAGTACATGCGATGCGGGAACATACTAAACAGACACCCCGCTCGTGAATCATACATGTGATACGGGCTCACAACTAATACGAGCTTTCCTTCGAAAGAAAATAGGAAATGAAACACATAGAAACATATATAGGGAATTATACTCAACATCACACTGTTGCGGCGTGTAACCTGCTCCAAACAACATACCCATGGCGGTGTGCCACCCGATCCATACATAAAATACTCATAATGAGGTACACACCGAGCTAGATTGCTCATTATAGCAAGATTTCCAAATATCGATCACAAGCATGCTAAGTGCATAATAGTATCCAAAGGGAGACATATAGCGCCATAAGCTAACAAACTTAAGCATAACTAAGGTGCGATATATGTTCTGAAACTAAAGAGCCATTTTGCTCATATAACATCATCTCTACGTGGAACCTCGGCACATAGGCAATTCCCAAACCATCTCATAACCCACACGGTGTAATGTATCATTACACAAATTATCTGACAACGAAATAATACCCTGATTACTCCTCCATAAGGAGCGCATTACTGAAATGAACACGTTTGGTCTGATATAGAGCCCACATTCACATTTAAATCTATCCACAAACCTCAAGTTGATTTTGATCATACTGAATCAGGCTAATAATATTTCAAACGTTTATTTCTCTCATAACACATAAGAAAAACCATTATAACTGGAGTAATCATCCACGGTCTGCAACCCAATAAACCGAGTACCATCCAGGCATAAATTCTCATATTAATGATACCACCACGATCTCCATACTTGGTTTAATTTTCCAAAAAATCAAGTGACTACATGTCACACGTATACAACCTTCCATGGAAAACGGCCCCACAACCTTTCGTGACAGATAACAAGTCTGTATATTCATACTACCGACTGCACTAACACTAAAAAGCGAATAGGAATCCATAACCAGGATGCAAAGCCTCCTTCGCAATCACCGATTTCAGGTGACGCTAAAATGATACCGACTTACTTTAAACATTAAAACTAATATCCTACTCATCCGAGCTCGTGACATTCTCGTCAATGCCGAATTGTAACCTTGATCCTCACTTCAAATTTCATACCAATCACTACACCCAACGCATCAATAAATGATAGAACATGATTCCCATTATAACTCGGGGACCACCATTAGATTAACACTTCATTATATAAAAACTTTCCACTTAACTCACTCCAGGAGAGCCATTGCGACACACATGTGAATTCTTATAATCGTATAATACGCCTAATTTCTAAGTAGTGGTCTTAAGCCACCATAGTCCTTCCGTGACCCGCCTACACATAACAAGCCATAATAGTAGAATACTTTTTAATAACATTGATTATGGTGGCCGACTAGCCTCACACGCACTAACACAACTTAGTTTCATAACTTAATCACGTTGAAGGAACTCATCACTACTACCAATATACCATCTCAACTATGGCTAACCAATCTATCCTTGATTGCCTCAGAAATAATAATAACTCTATTCAATGCATAGCATACTCCATCGGCACTCATCTTGAGTAACCTTGACTAACGAGACCAGGCCGTCTCAAATTCCACAAACCATTTAACATCTTCATTGTGCGCATATTCGCATCTCGGCTGGCACCTCCATTCTAAAATTCCTCTATGAATCTAACGTCTTTCCCTCATTTTCTTTACAATGCTACACACTGCAAATCAAAACATCATCGAATATTTTGTGCCTCTTATCATAAACTGCTTAACAAGCCCAATTCACTAGGACCATTATTGAGAGCCATCCACTGTGACTTGGCCCGAATATAATCAACTCCATTATTCTTCTAGCATAGACATACCCTCTCGATGGAGCACCCGGCAAAATCACTTCCCTTGAAACCCACGTTTATATAAGTCATAAATCATGAACCTTTCCCCAAGTCTGCAAATCAGCCAATAAGGCTAACCATAATATACCTTTAACAATTCCTTTGCTCAATTTACCACTTGTACTCTTTTCCGTAGCTGAAGTAACTCATCAATATGCTAATAACAAAAAAATCCCGTAAGTAGTCAACCAGGACTTCATTAATCACAGGCGGCAGGGCTCTCCCTCTTATTCGTAAGCCATTATAACACAAGTTCTGGAATTCGCCGGGATTCTTAATCTCTTATTGACATAACCTCGCACAATCAACCACAAAATTCTTAGAATCCTTCTACAAAACCTCCTTTTTATATTCTGAATCAACAACCACATTCGCACGACCGATATCCTTTCCATATAATCAATAGAATTCTTCGCAGAAGCTTTGCCAACCACACGATCGCTAACCTGCTCACAGAGAATAACCCACCTGTGAGGAATCACTTCTCGACATCTTCCAATACTATTGCACGAGGTGTAATCACTAATACATCAATAACCCATCCCAAGTCCAAGCTCACTCTCCAGCTGCACAAGTCCATTTACCTACCGCGGACGTAAATTAAATATGCGTCAACAACCTTCCAATTCATAGTTTGGTTGTATCATTCCTCATTTCAAGTAGATCCCTTCTGTTATAACAAATCTCCTACCACATAATAGCCCACACTTCAATATAGATCCAAAAACTCCAACCACAATCACGAAAATTCCCAAGTCTCCAAACTCTCCTTAAGGTGCATAGTCATCGTGAAGCAAGGCCCATGTGTAATTCTGCCACTCTCCCACTTTGGTAAAACTCACCCCTCTAATCGACCACTTAATATTCGCTTCTTATACCTGGGCTTCTTGAAATTTTGACCACCGTCTGACACTCCCCACACACCCTTCCTTATCCTCTACTGCTTAGTTGTTGCCTTAAACAGAACCTATCTCCGTGACACCTGAAGCCACAATTGCTGCTAACTTTTAACCTTTTCGAAGATCATCTTCCTCGAACCGTTGATATTAAGAACACTGATTCAATCCTGCTCTACCGAAACTCACAATATCTGACATGCACGTCTTTAATACTATTTCATAATATCCACCCCAAATGGAAAATTATAGAGGATCACAACATCGGTGAACTTAGTACGTTCAATTATGACAACGACTCCTCATCATAGAAGAAACTCCACCACGCTCGCAACTACCAAGTCTCATTAGTCAATATTGCGACACATAGGCAAACATCCTACCATCATATCAATACTATGGAACAATCATTCATAAGCATCATGCCATCATGTTCCTACACTCAAAGCTCTCAGAAGTACCGCTACTGAGCTGAAATGACAGAATATCCTACCACAAGGAGACAATAATAGCTCAAACAACACTGCAGGGAGAAACACCCCGCACCATATTTGTAATACCATTACAATCCTTCAATTCTCAATTTATAACCAGTGGTTTGCATCGGGTAAGATTGCGTAGGAAGGAAACAAGGGTATAAGCCTCAAGGAATCAAATCGCAGGATAAGGACTTAAGAAGGGAAGTACTCCTAACAGTCATGCAGCCTCCCGATGATAAGTACAGACGTCTCTGTATCGATCCACGAGACTCTACTAGACTTGCTCATGACTCGTGAGACCCTAGAAAACTAGTGCTCTAATACCATGTTTTCACGATCTAAAATCGGCTAAGGGTCGTGATGGTTCCGGACACCACCGTCAGGCAAGCCAACAAAATTACTTATTTAAAATCATATTTTAATACTCTTGAAATCTATGATTTTTCTTCATTTTTTAAGTAAAAAGATAATCACTTTAATTCAAATTAAATGATAAACAATTAATAAATAATAATTCAAAACCATCAAAGAATTCGGTGTCATAGGTGCATGAGCAATTTCTAAGAAAAATCAAATAGGTACAATAGCTGTTCGGAATACAATTGGACTGAAAATACATAAAATCCTGCGAGAGATAGAGTATATTGGCTGCGGGTCATCTCGAGGAAATACAAATCATCTAGTCTCCATATCAACCAAGCTGATATGCCTACTAGGCCACTAGTGATGCATATGCATGTGCAACAAAAATGCAAAGAAGTGTAGTCTATACCCAATGAGTATCCCGTCTAATCTCGAAGAAATAGAGGCAAGAGGTCGACTTCAACACTTACTAGTGGTCTAATAATGATAAATGATTAATGCGGATAATCATGGATTTATTAAAAATGATAGTAACTTTAAGTAAATCATGAACATGTGAAAGTTTCTTTTTATATTAGGGTCCTCAGGGATCATAACCTATTAGTTTTTAATTATCTCAAGTCGGGGAGAGCATATATCAATCTCAAATAATCTCAAGGCAGGCAATACAAGCATGCGCAAATTATGCCGAGGCATACGACCGATCTAATAGAAAGTAAATGGTGCACTGCCGAGGGTCGAACGACCCAAACCATAGATACATCTATTACCCTGCTCGTGAACTATCCGTGCGACGTAGTGAACATAAAATAAACAATCACCCTACTCAAGAATCGTACATGCGGCGCAGGTACACATAGAAAAACATTGAAATCAAGAAACGAATCAAACAAAACCAACTGGCAAAAAAAACAAGTACAATCAAATAGTAGCACCCCACCCCGCATTTAAGAGATTGTATAGTCCCTAATGCAAAACTAACAAATCAAGAGTCAAAAGAAGGTAATTTCCTGAGGCCCAAGGCCGAATCATCAGCACCCTCGAAGGTGCGCTCCTTATCATTTGAGGGAATGGAGTTCACTTATTTATCGGGTGGCAGTTGTCCTCCTCTCGCCAACCCCAACAATGCTTAGTGATAGTAGAAAGGGGGTGATATTGCTGCAACGGGCTTGTTAAGAAAAATATTTTCTTAATATTTGCACCGCCGCATTGCAGGGTGCAGTGCCCCATGCGACACAGTAGTGTTAATTAGCATAGTCCATGCACTTTTGTCTCTCAGACCCATTTGGCCTGGCGCGACACATAGCACGGCGCCCCATGCGGTGTAGTAGGCCATCTTTAACAGACTTTGCTCTATTTTCGACATTTAGATTCGGGGTTGCACCCTAATTCTATTATGTACTTATTTTATATCCAATTCATGCTTGTACCTGCCCAATCAAGTCTCATAACTCCTAAATTCTAATAATCCTAAACTACAATTATGGGTTAATGAGGTTAAAAATTAGGGTGCCTACCAACAAGTGTTTGATTTAACATCACGGCACAATGCAGATGAGCGCATTTAAGGCTCTCTCGACCTATGAGGTTCAGTCAGATGGATCACTGACACATCCTTTGTTTTTATCCATGCCCACATATTTCAATCTTTGTCCACCGACTCTAAATGTATGGGAATCTTTCTCTAAGGAAATCTCTATGGAACCTTAAGGGAGCACTTCGACCATCTGAAATGGTCAAGAACATCGTAACTCAAGTTTACCCAGAAATATCCTGAATCTTGAGTTATATAGCAACACCAAGTCTCAGGGATTGAAATTTAGCTCAATAATGTTCTTGTCGTGCAACCTCTTATTCTCTCCCTATATAACCCCGTGCTCTCGTAAGAAAGAAATCAAAAATCGTCTAGCTTATGCAATTCTGTGACTATTTGTTCTTGCAACCTCAATGTCCAGATTTAGCTATTTCAATGCCCACCAAGATCAATGTTCTAGTTCCACTAGCAAGTGACAAGCCTTCTCGAACACCAACATGTATGGTGATATACCAGTTGGTGTTTGAAAGTGGTTATGTAGGTCCGGAGTGCATCATCTATATTTTTCACCCAATCAGTTCTTGTGGCGTTCCTAATCTTGGTAAGCGCACTATCTATTTCCATATTCTACACTTCGACCTGTCCATTGTTCTGAGGATGATATTTTCACCTTGTGACACACATCATTCTTTGCTAGCAATTTCTCGAAGGCTCAATTGCAGAAGTGAGTGCCTCAATCGCTGATAATAGCTCTTGGGATCCCAAAACAGGTGAATATATTCTTCTTCAAAAACCCACAACCCTTGCATCATAGGTGGGGAATACTGCAGCTTTCACTCATTTGGACATGTAATCTATAGCAACAAGTATGTACCTATTGCCATAGAAGCTGATGAATGTGCCCATAAAGTCTCTCCCCCATACATTTAACACTTCAAACTCTTGAATTGGGTTCATGGGAATCTCGTGGAGACGTGACATGTTCCCAGTTTGCTAACATTTATTACAGCCCTTCATCCATTGATGTGCATCATTAAACACGGTTGGGCAATAAAACCCGGCTTCTAGAACTTTTGTTGCTGTCCTGACTCCTCTAAAATGTCCTCCATATGATGATGCACGACATGCCTGCAAAACATAACATAGTTCTATCTCGGGGACACAACTCCAGATCATATTATCAATATGAGCACGTGATTTTTGCCCCAATCAAATTATTCCAAAATATAGGCAAAAATGATTTTTTTTATTTTGAATTTGTGTGGCAATTTGTTGATAATTGTTTGCTTTATAATAACTCATGAAATAAGTAGAAATACCAGGATTTATTTTTGTAAAAAAAAAATAGAACAAAGAAAAATCAAATATCATACATTTTGTATTAATTAGAAAATACCCAAAAAAAATGATAATTATTACTCTTTAATTATTAGAAAAATAAAAAAATTAAAAGAAAATACAAGGAATAATAAAAATACAAGAGTAAAATATAAAAATACAGAAAATAAAAAAAATATATAATATGAAAATACAAAAATACAATGTATAAGACAAAGTACAAATACAATATACAAATAATTGGGCCAATTACAATTCATTGGACCAAATGATATAACACACAGACCAGGCCCAAATTAAATATGGCTTGTCAGTCTTAATACCAAACCAAACGACACCGTCCTGGGAGGCTGAATCTGGACCATTGAAAATGAGATCAAACTGCCCAGGAATAATGATGGTTTAATAATAAAACAATGTCGCCTGATGAAATAAATTTAAACCGTTGGTAATCTTAATCTAAGGGTCACAATTAAATGACCAGTTAAATAAAACGACATCGTAATTAGGGCGATTGGATCTGAGCCATTGGTACATTTAATCCAACGGTCTTAGATCAAGCAAAGGTTTTAAATACCTAAAAATATTACATTTCATTTCATTTCACCCATCGTCTCCAAATGAAAACCCTAGCCGCCTTGTTATACTCTCCACCATCGGCGAAACCCTACCAGCGGTGGTTCATCACCTCTTCCGATCAGTCCATCCTTAACACCCTTTAACCGTCACCCTCTCCTCTGTCACCCTACCGTACCAAATCCCCCAAAAAACCCCTGAAAAACCTCGAATATTAAAAAATATGTCACCGGAACCCTACTCTGGCGACCACCACTTGTGAACCAGTGTGTCATTAACACCATATGACCGTCTCCTCACCCTCTTCAACCCCCACTAGGTAGTTTTCCTCGAATCAACCCCAAACCCTTCAAATATTAAAAAATGTGTCGCCGAAACCCCACTCCGGCGAACACCCACTACTGGAAAATAGACATATGGCAACAGCAGGTAAATCGTCGCCATTGATAGGTCAACCGTTGCCATAGATATATTGGAACGCTTAAACAACCGTACCATCCGCTTGCGTGCCAATTGATTTACAACAACGGTTTTGGCAATGGTTTACGACACCGTTGCTACAGATCCAACTATCGCAACAATTTCCTTCTGTCTAAAGCAACGAATGTTTGTTTCAACTGCAACGGTTAAAACCCGTTACCATATAGTTTATGCAACGGTTGAAAATCGTTACCGTATAGTTTATGCAATAGTTGGAAACTGTTACAATATAGTTTATTGCAACAATTATGTATGGTATTGCAACATTTATTTACATATATTGTAACAATTTCATTACGCTATCGTAACAGTTTTGTTTCTATTGCATCAGTTTCAATTGCCAATTGTATCGATTCGCCCCACTTTTTGGAACGGTTTGCAAAACCTATCGGAACGATTTAGAATGTCTATGGCAACGACATTTGTGCTTATTGCAACAGTTCTATTAGGCTATTTTAAACGTTTTATTGACATTACTACCTGGAAATATTTATAATTATAACCTGTAAATTATATAATAAAAAGATAAAACACTTCATAATCTTTCATGTCCAATAATCTAAGAACACGATAGTAATAAAATATTTTAACCCAATTATATAAGTTTTACAATTCAACACTTCAAAAGTTGAAGTTTCAAATGTTATAACAAAAGACTCCAAGAATATTGACAACAACTCAAAGTTCTTCTTAAGTAAGGTCTAGATCTTCACAATCTCCATCCCCTTTCTTCAGTTGCTCCACCTTCACCGTCTTCCCTTTCTTCGGTTGCTCCACCTACAAAAGGGAATAAATAAAGTCATTACATAAGAATGAGAGTAGTAGAATTTTCTCTAATTGTAACTTTGTAAGTAGAGAATTGGTTGGTTGCATCTTCCCTTTCATTCTTCTAATTGTAACTTTGTAGGTTGAGAAAATTCCAACATTTCAGCACTTAAAACATGCAGTTTTGAAGTATACTAGACACAACATGTCATATCTCTTATAGAATATAATTTGTTGTAATATAAAGTAGCCAAGCGATTATGTTTTCAACTACTTTTAGGATCACCTTTGCTTCGATATTCTCACACTGTTCCGTAAGAAAAGCCCATGCACATGCCTATGTTTCTCCCACAAAACAGTCGTGATAGGCCTTTGAGGTAAAGCAACAGAGTTTGGCATCCATGTAAAAAGAGAGATCAATTGCAACATCAATTAAACTGAGCACTGATCATCTTTCTACTGCATATGTAGAAGTTGAGCATTCAAATACTATGTTAAGTTTATGAAATATTAGCATCTTGTTGGGATGACAAGAACAATGGTAGACGTGGAATCAGAAGCTTTTTAACATAACCATGTGAACATGACATAACTCTATTCTAAATAGCATAATTCCAAATTTGATGTTAGTGATGCCAACCAAGTACGACGAGGACAGATAAGCACGGCAAAGCAAGTGTTTCAGTTGCAGCTCACAATCAATGACCAAGAATATAAATTTGACTCTCAAACATGAAGCCTAAATTGCAACTAATGAATTTTGTATCAAACAAATACTGAGATAGCATATACCAAAACACAATCAATAATTTGACTCGAATGGTGACAGATATGTTTACTGCAACAGGTCGACTGTATAAGAGAAAAAGGTACAGAATACTACCCGTGATTTGGCAAGTGATAGGTGCACACAAATACAATATTTGTCACCACGGCTACTAGCATGTATTACTAGTCACGTGCTACTTATATGCAAGTTACTTCAGACAACTGTCTACAGAAATTGAAATCTGAAATGATTTACTCACACTTTGTTTTATCCAGTCAGCTAAAATACAGTAGAATATCATTTTAAAATTATAAGAAGAGAAAGCAAAAGTTGGAATTCTGAACATCAAGTTATAACTTCCCTTTCTGAACACAAAAACATCTACAACACGTAAATGTGTAATGAATTGCAAAGTATTCATTCCATTTATTTCTCGCCTAAGAACATATAAATAAACAAAAATAAAACATTTTAATTAAATCATGGAACAATATTCAGTTTTACCTTGTAGGTATCGGAGTTCCAATATCTAAGAAGTTCCCTAAATTGAGAATCTAGAACATCAACCGGCCTATTCTCCATTCGAAACTCGTCATTATCATAGGGTTCAAAATGGTCTTTATATAACTGGTTTTTGTACTTTAAGGTTTGATAGAAAGTGGTTTCATCATGTGTCACTGATGAACAAAGATTAATCATTGCATCGATGAGGCCTTATGCCTCTTTAAGCCGATGTAGCTTACTCTTGGATGAGAGGGGTTCCATTTCTTGGTGTTTTGAGACTGTTGGCTGTGAAGTTTAGTTAGTGCTTACTGTGACTCTTAGTGCACCACTATCATGGCTTTAAAAGCATTTTGTGATGGATTTTAACCTGGGGATTATGGGTGGTGCCGTCCAGGATTTCACACTTAAATGTATTTGATTACCGGTGTTCTAGTGCTGGTGTAAACATATACCAGTAGTTTAATCATGAAGCACCCATTATACAAGGTTAAGTTTATGTAATAATATTAGAACTATCAGGGAAAAAACCATCACAAACACCTTAATGACAGATTCCTCATTGAAGAGTATCATCTCCATCCTTTATTGATGTAGTAGCTAGCTAGTGCTTAGACATTTATCAGCAAAAAACCTGAATTTTTTTTAATAAATTCACATGTTTGAAAAAGAGAAAAATAGCTCTAGTACTATTAATATAAGATGGTAAAGTAAGATGGAGAAGCAAGGATTGCACTCCACCAAGGGAAAAGAAGAAAGAAAGATGCATCAAATTTATCAGGAAAAATAATCCACATTAGGAAGGACCTGGAAAGACTTACTTCAAGATGCTAAGTGCTACAACTGCAGAAAGCAAGCCGGAAACTTCTAACTTCATTACCGGACAGAATGCCTTCCTCTGATTTGAACCGAAAAAACAACAGTAAGTATTCCTCCTTTCCAGACAGTGTGGTCTCCCACCAACTTGATGAGTTGTCCAAGGAATGCAACAAGCGGAGGTGATTTTTAACCTATATTATCAAGCCTTATCTTTAGTAACCTCGTAGTTGCATCAAGTCTTCCTGTGTTTGACTGTGATTCCTTCTTTTGATATGAGAACCTCAAAGTTCCTGAATGTAAAGAAAAGTAAACTTGATGTTTAACGTAGAAACTACTTGTAAACTACATTCTTCTGTAAATAGCTACTTTTCTACACCTCGATTAAAAACATCAATGGAATGGAAACTGTGTATGCGCAGGAGGCTATCACTTGCAATGGAATTGGAATACACAAGTATTGAGCAGTATAATTTGACAGGCCAATTTGGCAATCAAATGGACAAAGATATCTACTAAATTGGATCATTAAAATGCTTTAGTTTGAGGAATTTTAGAGCAAACACTTGAATACTGATCTTCAATTACAAGTATTATAGCACGACAAGAATGTAACACAACAAGTGTTATAAATAATATCTATACCACCAAAGAAGGTTCTATAGTTCAACAAGGAGGAGAATGCCAAAAAAAATAAAAAAATGACATCAGAGAGGGATTACTAGGAGAGCATTCGAGCGAAGAGAACAAATTAATTTTGCCTTAGATACAAAAACAAACTAATTATATTCAAAGGAGCATACAAGATAGATTAAAACTATTGGTTAGCATTTCCTTGTGATGTTTGTAATCACCAAATGAACATAACTGAAAGGGGAAAAAACATAACTATGTGTAAATTCATCGACAAAAATGTGGGGTACTATGAGAAATTAGCCAATGAGTTGTCTCAATATAAAGAAAATTGGCAGCATAGTTTTTGTTTCCCAAATAGAGTGGGAAACAGATACCTACGAAGCAAGGTTTATCAATATCACGGATACCTATTACTATTAGTACTACTTATATTTCTTTGCAATGAACACAAACATACACCAAGAAGAGAAATCCAATCAACAGTAATAACTACAATTATGTCCCAATCCCAAAATAGTTAGGTGTCGGTTAAACTAATCCTTAATACATTTAGCTCCATTAAATGCACCTAGTAGGGAAATTAACAAACCGAATTGACAAGATCATCAACATTTTAATCCAGATAATTCCCAAATTTTCTATATTTATTCAGAAAAACAAAAACAAAAAACTTTCTAGGGATTATTATATATAAAAACAAAATTCTCTGTTCAGCATTACAAATGAATCTATGAGATCACATAAGATCCAAAAGGAAGAGTTATCCAGAAGTGATTACATGATACAAATATAAACACCAAGAACAATAAGAGAGGTACCAAAAAGAGCAAGACCAACGCGGGTCTCTTCACCAAGAATCAATTCAAATACAGCAGTGGCAGCGAGAATGGTGGCTTTGGTCACAGGAACAACTAAAGAAATGGGTGAATCACCGAGTATTGCAAAGAAAGTAGCTGAAGCTGACAGGTTTAGGAGAAACGATAAAGAATACTGACATATCAACACAAGTTTGCTCAACTATATTTAATCTTGATGCTACTACAACAGGGTGCTCCATTAATATATTTATATGAATTACTAATTTTCTATATAAGTAATGGTATTTGGCTCCAAACGTTATGGGTACTTTAGGACCCATAATTCACAATATAGATCTGCCACCAACACTATTCCTCAAAACTTATACTAACCTGCATGTACAATATAAAGAAAATAGGCAACAGTTACCTGATAACATAAACATAATATTTCTACTCAAGCAAGCAAGAACAATGGAGTGGGAAACAAATTTAAAATTAAACATCGACAAAATAACAGCAAACAATAAATTTAGGAAATCACAATAATCGGTACTTAATCCTAAATTCTGATATTCGAAATCAATTTAACCCTTCCTACTCAACAACATTATTACCAACTGAATAGACTTACAGTCCCAAAACTTTTAAAAATAAATAAGTGACAATTCTTGAATCTTAAATGGTCAGCAACAACGAGCTTCAATGTCTGTAAGTTGAGTTGATTTAACAAAAAAAAAAAGGCAAGAAAAAATTCAGATTCACAGCCCTAGAGAAATCCTATAGCAATCAATATAAATATAAATACACCAGCCCTAGTGCAATTCGACAACCTCTATGGATAGATTGAAGAGTTTTAAAAAAAATAAAAATAACTTACATGGCTAAAATTATTGGTGTTTAATTTAGGGATTTGGGAAGAGAACCTATTTTGAGGAAGTTTGCTCAGATGCCTCAAAATTTTGCCACCCCCTTCACGATACCCAAATATTTTTGCCACATCCACTGAATCATCAATTATAAAAACCTAGTTCAGAGACTGAAAGAACGGAGTATGATAGAGAGGAAGATGAGAGAGAGGCGTTTGCAAGAAGTTGTAGGTTCTTCATTTGGGGGTATGAGCTATAGCATTTAGGGGTATCGCACGTTTAATGTGGAAACGGAAAAAAGGTCTTTCACTTAATATTTTTATTATTTAAAATTATTGAAATAAAATAAATAGGGGTTATTTTGGTGGCTTAACAAAATTTAGGGGAAAATAAGGAGGGAAAAATAACCGTTCCAATAGAATGTTTTACAATAAAAGCGTTCCAGTAGATAATTTTATTGGGAAGATTAATATAACTGTTGCGCAAGATTAATCTATGGCAACGGTTGTTTTACAATTGCAACAATTGTATAGCTTAAATGTGTTAATATCACCTAAATGCTACTGTAACTGTTGTAATCGTTACCATAGAGGTGTTATGGCAACGGTTGTTTAACCGTTGCTAAAATAACTGTTGTCATAGGCCATATTTTTGGCAGTGGCCCCTAATCAAAAAGTCATCCTACTAAACCCATAACCCTAATATTCCTTTTCTTGAGAGTCTTTCTTACAAAAAGACTCGAGGAATCTGCTCGAGGATAAAAAAATCCAAGAAAATGGCTCCTCAACTTCTGATGCTTGAAAATGAAGAAAAGAAAAGAAAAATGAAGAAAAAGAAATAGAAGAAAGAAAGAAAGGAAATAAAGAAAAAAGAATGAAAAGCTAAGTACCCTAACCCTAATTTTTTTACTTGCGTGTCTCTTTCTCAATCTTTTCAATTTCTTCTGTTTTTTTTTTTTTTTGCCTTCATAAGTATTCTATGAGTTCTATATCATGCCTAGTTGCCTTCTGATTATGCTTAGTTGTGAAAATCGTGACTGTAACTCTGTAGTTTTCTAATCATTTTTACTTTGGAATCGCATGGTTATAGTTTTCTTTTCTGAAAAAGTTTTTAGTCAAAAATCGCATGTTTTGTTATTCATAGCCACATTTAGGGTTCTTACTTGATAAGTTCGAAATTAGTGATTGAGTATTATGTTGATTAGATTCTACCTATGATTAATTTGTTTCCCTAAATCTTGTTAATATAGTACTTAGTCTTAATGTGACTATATCTGTAAAGATGTCTATTGTTGGCTATTTTTGCAATTTGATTTTGACTTTAACTTTTAAATTTTTGATAAATAAAGTGGGTTAAATTGGTAAATAAAAGAAAAATACGGGGTTAAGGGGGAAAGGATAAATGGTATATTGTAAATGAACTAAAGGGTTAAAGTTATAAAAGGCAATACTGCCTGGTTCGTGGGTAAATAATTGAAGAGTAAAGGGTATTCTGGGTACAATAAAAGGGTAAATAGGTAGAAATTGAAAGCAAGTGAGGGTAATAAGGACAATTAAGGGCAATTAGAATAATATAGATGCCACTAGAACCTTCTAACATGGGTTCTAGTGCATTTAAAGATAAACTAGGAGTATTAACTTGAAAATAATTCCTAAGATAGGGGTGAGAAATCTGAATATTAATTTCAAAATTCCCTCCCATTTAGTTCTATAAATAGGTGTCACGACCCGAATTTTCCCCCGACATCGGGATCGTGATGGCGCCTACTCGTGGTAGATAGGCAAGCCACAACATACAATATTATCCTGTTTGCATCATTATTCTATTATAAAAAGTGAGAAAATAATCAATTTAATAAATGCGGAGGACTTCCAATATAGGGATAAATAATACCAAGGTAAAACACTAATGGAATCCTCTACCCAAGATGTCGAGTCACCAACTCACGAACTACTAATGAATACTACACATAATTGGTCTGAAGGAAAATAACAAATATCTGTTTGTCTCGGAACAATGAGAATATAGCAATAGCATAAGTAAATAGAAGAGACGCCGGGCCTGCAGACGCCTGCAAGCTACCTTAGTCTCGGAATGCTCAACTCCCACGAATACTCTACTGCCGCT